>JBCIKM010542745.1:0-17810 GCA_039654465.1 Melibe viridis | reverse complement strand
GGCTCTTCTACTTCTGTTTCTTTTCTTTTACACTGAAACTATCGTCTTTCTATTTCCCCTTTTCTGTGATGTCCTGTGTTTGTTGTCTTGTCTGCAACTCAGTGGTCATCCCTTATTTCATGCCTTTTGGTACAGGACTGAAGGGTCACAAATTAAACGTACTGAGTACTTTTGTACATAAAGGGGGGTTTAAAGATCTTGGGTCTTCCTGTACCATAATGCTGTTATATGTGACGGCTATCAGTTATTTTTGTAAGGAGAGATGATATTTTTTGTCAATGAAAATCACATCTCTTGGTGTCTGTGTGCTTTGAGAGATGATGTTTATTTTTTAGTGTAAATTATCTCTCTGTGGTTCAATGTTTCCTCTTTTAACTAATCTATCACTATCATCTTACTTTCTTCTGGACTCCTCTATGACTCTCGTGTGTCATGAGGCCCTAAAACCTTCAATAAACAAACAAAAAAGTCTTAGTATTACTGGGTGTATTGTATACGTAATTTGCTTTCTCTTCTTGACACTTTTCCTTTCTGTTGATCAGACCTGTGCGGGCGGTTGGTGGGTGTCCCTGGTACCTCTTCCACTTGTTTTTCTTTTCTTCTGAAGCTTTTTGTCTTACTTTTTACCCTAATCTAGTTTTTGTTGTCTTGTTTAAATTACAGTGGTCATCCCTTTTCTTTTACTCTGAAACAATCGTCTTACATTCCCGTGATGTCCTGTTTTTGCGGTCTTGTTTGCAACTCAATGCTTATCACTTATTTCGTGCCTTTTGTACATAATGCCTCGCTTGCACGTATGTTGGCGACAGGCATTCGGGGCTTTCGTTTGTTTTGTCACAGCGAGCGGTGGAACTGTTCTCACTTACCTGGACGGAGGAGGGAGAGAGAGGGGGTGGGTAATAATTTGGTGGAAATAAGATGAAAAAAGAATAGAGAACTCCGGAGGGCATGTGCAATATTATTACTGAACGGGTGGTGATGGAAAGAAGACTTGGATTTTCTCTGCTAAGCAATCTTTGCAAATAAGTTCTCATATCAAGGCTCTCACTTCGAGGAATACAAGAAACGGATAACTTTACAAATATCCCCCCCTCACATTTATAGCATAGAAGAGCGACGATGAACAAGACGCCGCGAGACAAGAGGCTGCTGGTGACTTGGATAAAGGCAGAGAAGGGGGGGATGATTTAGAGGAATTGAGACACGAGAATAAAAACATAGTTTAAGGTCAAGCAGCCGAGGCTGCTATAAGTTTCTTGTACAAGAAATTTTTATCCGTTCCAGTTCTTTCTCTTCTTTTATAAGAGAGACACCTTGTATGGATTGTTTGTTTACTGATAGTTTTAGGGCCCAAGACACATGGGTCATAGAGGAGCCTAGGGGAAGTTGAGATGAAAGTGAAAGAATTAGCTCAAAGAGGGAACAGATCAAACCACAAACAGTACAGCAGAGAGATATCACCTCTTAAAACATATACCAACACCACAGACAAAGGATTTACAAGGACAAAAAATATGTTCTCCTTACAAAAATAAGCAATGGCCATCAGTTTCCCTCATAACAGCACTTTGGTCCAGGAAGGCCCAGCATCTTCAAATCCCGTACAAACTGAGTAGGTACTCAGTACGTTAAACTTGTCACCCTTGATTTATGTACGAAAAGGCATGAAATAGGGGATGGCTACTGAAAACTAAACAAGACAACAACAGGATACAGAAAAGGGGAAAAGTAAGATGATAGCTTCAGTGTAAAAGAAAAGAAATGTACAAAGTAGAAGTGCTGACCAGGGACACCCGCCAACAAAAGCTTATCCTGAGTTATCCCTACAGCATTTTAAGTAAAAGCAGCCCATATCAGCTCAGCCTGCAGAAAAATAAAAGCCAGTTGAAAAACCATATAAGTACACTTGTTGAATTTTATTCACAACCATCTTTTCATCTTTCACACTCCATTCAGGGATACAAAATGATGAGAAAATGAAAGATAGAAAAAGAAGGCACAGGTTTTCTGTGATTTAAATTATAGACAAATTAAGAGACATGAAATGTAACAGAAGAAACAAAAACAAAAACAGAATTTAAGTATCAAAATTGATTAGTTTTACTGACTTTTAGTATACAAATGCCAACAATGGTGTTGAATATCACAGCCACAAAATAAATGTACTGATTAATTTGCTTCTATGAGTTTTGCTGTTCTTATGCATACACAAAAAAAGTATTGGTAGAAATAGAAAAGAGTAAATATCATTGACCACGTTGATGAAAAAAGTCAATTCACAATATTCACTTCACATCCTGTGATCACACAAACTATATTTTAAGACAACAAATTGGTTTGAAAGCAAATCAAGAGACTCAAAATCAAAATAGTCCACAAAAAACACGACACCTTTCTAATCACTCCCTAAAACTGGCTATGTTGTATGAATTGGTTTTGAGTCCCATAACATTGAAACAATTTTGTAAAAAATCAAACGAATCTTAATACAAAAACTAGTACATAAAAGATTTATACTTCGGTGATGAAAGTCATTAGGTTATGAAAGAATAATAAAAAAAAAAAAACATAATAATAAAACTAACCATGACAAGACCAATTATGCAACTAACACCCTGAGCCAGGAGAAATCTTTCACAATTAAAAAAAAAATAAAAAAATAATTGAGTTGACCTCATTTAAGAATATAATTTTTATTTGGGTGGAGATTGATTGCTGTCACAATTGGCCCCACTCCAGTAAAATTAGCTGACAGCGCTGTTAGAGATTTTATAAAATGTATGAGTACTATATGGTGTTATTTGGGTTTTCTCCTTTAAAACTCTAAACGGCACAAACCGCCTAGGAAGAGCACAATTTTTCAAGCAACCACCAAGTACTGTGCTTAAAGGCAGCGACCACTGAACTATGTTTACCTTTTTTGTTTGATCTTACAAAATGCCAAGGTCCTCTTTGGCAAATTCTCTAAAAATTATCTCAAATGGGCTTAACTTTAGTCTTTGCGGGCAAAGTATTTATAATGTTATTTCCACAACTGAATTCACATCTTCAAAGAGGTTTTGTGAACAAAGACTTGTAAACTTCTTCTTGAGCAAGATTATTGGGTATAATTGTAACAAAGCTTCCACACCAATAAACTGGTGCCTTAAGGATATCATTATGATAAAAATGCACATACAAATATACACAATAAATGTATGTAATGGACAATATTATCTATAAAATTTACAAAATCGAAATGAATAATAAATTTGTTGAAGAAATAACGAACAGGGGCTGTAGAAAAAAAAAAGAAGAAGTAGAATTAAGGCTCTAAGTTAAATGCAAAAGAAGGTTCTATATACCTGTTGAACTTCAAGATAAAGAAATCTCTATTTCTAAAAGATATCAAATAATTACGAGCAAAAATAAAATACAGGACAAGACGGTCCCTCCCCCTAAAACATGGCCTTTTGCTAGTCTTTAAGACCTGGATCCTCATACAGGAGAGTTTTGGTGCACATTTCTCCACCGTAATACCAAATGACATTAGGAGTGAAAATAAAAATGTAATTTTTGCAATGCACAACAAAATTGAAGGTAAGCCATGAAAAATTTGTAACCATCAACATCTAAAACCTTCAAACACTCATTCAGGTTTGTAACTATATAATTCACAACATTTAAGATATCTTTCTCTGGCTTTCCCTTGTCTCGGACTACAAAATTTCTTCTTTGTTTGTTGTTTTAGTGCCCCCCATGACACACAAGGATCATAAAGGACTCCAAGGGAAAGTAAAAAGATAGAACTATTAAAAAAGGAGAACATGTCAAACTACAAGCAGCATAGAGATGATTTACACCAAGAATAAATATCTCTCTAAAAAAAAACAACGAATCATGGAGCAGATATGTTTCATAACAACAAAAAATATCATGTGTCCTCCAAAACTAAACAATGGCCACAACCCATGACAGCACAACGGTCTAAGAAGACCAGGATCTTAAAACCCTCTTTGTGTATACAAATGTTCAGTACATCTAACCTGTGACGCTGGAGTTATTTACCAAAAGGCATGAATTTGGGAGATAACCATTGAAATAAAAACGAGACACCAAAAATAGGAGTAAAATATCTGAGGATGATAAAAAGACGGAACAAAACAAAAAAATCAAAATGAAAAGAATATGGTCACAAAAAGGAAAAAAAAAATTGTAAAAATCAAAGAAAGAAAGGAGTAACAGAACAAAAGAAATAACATCCCAGATAAAAATGCTGAAAGAAGAGGGTGCTGCAAACGGAAACTTATTGTATCCTTCAAGCCCATTTCTGGCAATGTCTGATGTAACATTCATTTAAAATACACATGCTTCTACTTTCAGACAGACCACAACCTTGTATTGGCACATAGTAATCCCTTTCTGCCAAATGGAACTGGCCAAAACAAAGCTTATACAGGTAAATAGGTGCACACATTTTTTTCTCAATAGATTTTTTTTTCAATCAACAAATCAAATGCCCTGTGGTAAATGGGCTCATTGGTCTTTCTCAATGAGCAGATACCAAGGCAACAGCAACTATTGTATGGCTTAAGATCGAGTAAAACCCCTTGTATTTCTCATTATGCCTCGCAAGATTCAGCACGCTGGACCGATCCTCTGCCTGTCTTCATTTCTTGTGATCCAGAATTCTTCTCGGCTCCTTGGAGCTGGGTCCCGACACTGCTTAAGCGATATGAAGGGATATGGATAACAAAACAAAACAACAAATCAAAATCCTTTTTGCAATCCATTGAAGAAAACTGATAAATTTTTAAAAATCGAAGCGGTGTTAGGTTGACAAAATTGAAAAGATTAGCCTAAAATAAATCTTTTGCCTAAATGATACTTGGGGCGAACAACATCTCTTACAGTGCTGTGAACACAGCCAGCACTAAAATCATGCAAATTGTTAATTACAGTTTTGAATCTTAGCAGATAATCTTGAAAAATAAGCTTCTGTTCATTGATATCTTGTAGCTGCACATGCAAGACTTCACACACACAACACCATGCAAACTGATCGACATACTTCAATAAACTCTCAAATATTGCTGGCAAGATCTCAGACAACACAATACACATGACAGTAAATGATAAAAAGTAGGTACATTAACTCTTGTTTTTTAGAGAAAGATTTTGGCTTTCAAATAGGCATGAGAATAATGTTTCATGACAAAATAGTATGAAACAGTTTTAAACTATAAAAGTACAAAATTGATCTGAGTGATGATGAAGAGAAAAGAGAGGGTTACAATAGACCAACGTATTTCAAAATACAGCTCCAACTTATTTTTGGTTTGCTTTAGTGATTTTTACAATACAAAAAAAAATAAAAAAATCCTTATTTGTGGAGCCTCAAAGAACCAAATTTTGGAAGAAGTTTTAGTAAAGTAAAAGATTGGACAAGCTGAAACTCACAAAATAAGACCAGCTTGTAAATGATGATAAATTTATCAGCAAATATTGTAGACTTAAGAATTCTGTGGTCATACATCTTTGAGAATAAAGTGGTGTAATTGTCACAACTGTGACAAAAAAGTTTGATTCCAATCAAAAGGATGTTTCTATTTCCTTGAACTGTCTCAAAGCAAGCATAGAATATGATATAATTTCACAGTTTTAAATGTCTCACACAACTTCAAAGCACTCAATGCACACATTCAAGAGTACATGACATCATCCGATATGTAGACCCCACAATTAAAATACTCTCAAATTTTGCCACTCAGGGTTACATTTACACAGTAAGGTGTTTCCAATCAGTGGGTTAGAACTAATATCTTTACTAGCTCAGTGGCAAGGCCATCATTTCACCCCTAGTCTGATTCTTATTTGACAAGGTCACTCTGGAGTAAAATGTTAAAAAATGAAAAAGGAAAATAAAAATAATGTTTTGTTAAGAATTTCCAGGCATCTCATCAAACACGGTGACTGAGATGCCTTGTAAAATTTCAAAGGGAGTATTTCTATGTTTTGCTTTGCATTAAAAAAATTCACCCAAAAATAATCCAGGTGAGGAATAGAGATTACAATTGTTGGGTGAAGCAGCAAGAAAATCTACTCAAAAGGAAGCTTTGCAGGTAGGGTATATATAGTAAGGACAAGACACTATGTTACGTATCTTACACATTGACATATTATAAATATAATATTATATAATGTATACATTGTATCGAGTTATACAAAAACTGAAAGAAACAAAATAAACAATATGAACAAAATTATTCAGTCCACTCCTTCAAAGCCCTCTGTGTTCTCAACAGCCATCATCAACCTGCTCCGCAGTTCATGATACGTTTCATAGGGAGGGAGATCCAGTCTGTTAAAACTGTGAAACAATACCAATAAACATTATATAAAATTAGCCATAAAATAATCATAAAATCAGATGAAATAAATTCAAGTTAACTTCTTTTTTTTTTTTTGCTTTTTAAACGTTTTTAGGAAACTTCCAAAATGAGAGACTAATAAAAAAAAAATAAATAAATAAATAAATTTTAAAAAATATGCCAAAGACAGACTTTTACATACCATGTATGAGCTCTTGGCAATTGCTGTTTGGTGCCCCACTTTTCGATGGTGAACAATTGTGGTCCATTACTTCCGTACAGTTCTGAGAATCCATTCATTGGCACCCTTGATGTTCCAGTGACAAATTGAAGCAGTCTAGAACGCATTTCATTGGTGAAAGAATACACGGCCTGGAACAGAAGAATATCATGAAAGGAAGGTAGATTATAATGTACATTAAAAACCAGACAAGCGCCTTCTTCAAAAGCGTTGACAACTTTCTAGAGTAATTTCACAGGTTGCAACCTTAGTAATTGACAACTAACAATGCTTTATGCATTTGGAGACTTTAATCTATTATAAATATAGTCTCTTTTTTTCAGGGCACCAGATCCCTGAGTAAGGATGCCCTGTGAATAATGTAAAACTTCATGAGAAAAAGATTGCTCAATCTATTTTTCGTTCTCATAATATACTTTTAATATATAGGGTGCATGAAAAAAAAGGCACAAAACCAGTGCTCAAAAACTGTTTTATTATCAACATTGCTTAACAAAACTTGGCATAAACAATGATTAACATTTTAATTTTCATATGCAAAGTTTCAATGTACTGTGGTTATCGATGAGTGAAATATAACCATTTCATTCAGAATACCCAAAAATTTCCATATCAGAGACTCTCAAGTTGGCATTTTGCACAAAGCTTTACTGAAGCCATGTTATTGGTTTTACAACTATGAAAATTTCGTGAACAAATTGTTTTTCTAATGTTCTTTATAAGTGTGTTAAAATTTCAAATCTGTACCTTTAACATTTTTTTTTATTACTATGGTGTCTAAAGTCAGAAATAAGCGAATAGCCACAGGAAATCCAATTAGACACAAAACTTTTGAAAGGGAACAACCTCGTGTGAAAAAAAAATCCAACTTTCAAACAAGTCTTTTCTTATTACAATCTAGATCCGGTTGTACATATCTTTCTGTTAATAGTGACACTTTTGGTGCAATGATGTTCAACACAACTAATCTGAATAAACTAGATGTGTGTTGCAACCTTTGTCATGTAAACATAAAGCAATTTTTTAAAGTGTAAGATATGGCCATGACTGTAGTATATTGAAACTTTGCATTTGTAAAATTAAGATGTTTATCTTTGTTTATGCCAAGTTTAATTAAACTGCCTTAATTTCAACACAGTTTTCGAGAACTCTGGTTTTGGGCCTTTATTTTTTTTTCCACACACCAATATGTCCCAATGAATTGTGCTACATATATAATTCCCAAACAGGAAAGTTGATCTTATTTTATCCACAGGCATCACACTCCCATGCAGAAGGCTATTGTTTCAATCCCTGCTGCCATCATTGTGACAACCACACTGCGGTGCAGCACTGCGGCTGACACTTGTGTTGTCCCAGTCTTTCCTTGGGACAAAACCTGGAGAACATTTTCCTCTTTCGGATGTATCAAAGGAATTATACTTGTTTTTATTTTACTTTAACAAAATAAAAATGAAAGTTTTAGAATGTGTTTCATTGAGTAGCTTAGTAAAATAAAATTAAAAAAAAACAATCAAGAGGAAAAAGAGCCACTTTTACCTTCCAGAAATTGAGGACCACTGGGTGATTGGGGTTGTACTCTCCCTTGTATGCAGTATTCTGTTTCCAGTTGTTGACATCTATATCTTGAAGACCACACATGAGAAGCTGCAAGACAAATTTGAAAATGAGATGTATCACTGCAACACTACAAAGTACAGCTATGAACAAAAATCAAACCCCTCAATCTTAAGTCCAGCAGCCAGGCAGACCCCTATCCTAACTGTTTAAAAAACACTAAGCATACAAAGAACTTCCCAAAAAGGGTGGATATTTTTGTTTGATTGTTTTGTTTTTTTGGGTATAAACTTTCATTAGTGGTTTATAAACCAATTTTTTTTTAAAATGGCAGAATTAAGTTTAACAACTGCTTGCTCAAAATCGTTTGAGCTAAAAACAATATAGATGCAACTGCCTTAAATGCACGACTTACTTCAACTTCATTTTCATCAAAGATTTGGAGTAGATTCTGAGGAATCAAAGCATTGAAACCCTTCTTGAATGCTTTCATTTGGGAGTCCACTCTGGCAGAAAATCTCCATTTGATGACACAACTGCAAAGCAAACAAAGTTTATTCAATTCAGTCACATCAAAGGTATACATTTTTTTTTATGAACTAAAATTTAAAAAACCCAATAAAATTGCATCTTACAGACAGAATCTGTCAGTGAAAAACACACACAAAGCCTCTTCTACTAATAAAACATTTGCTTTGACACAAAAATTTCAATTGACATCCACAACCGAAAAAGCAATGAGCATGAAGCAGAAAACAAAAATAAATTGCTCTCTTTAATTAAACTGAAATAATTTCAAGGACTTTTGTGACAGAACTCCTTTAACCCACTGCTTAAAAGCTGGACTTTGACAAGAAAAAATCAAGCTTGTTTAAGTGATGATGCAGATATAAATCTACCTTTGGAACTTAGGAGTGCAGGGTCTTTGAAGGAATTTAAAATCGGGTCAAAGACTCATTACTTTAAAATGCATTTTTACTGAACAGACAGCGCTTGTTCCTGTACATCATATTTAGAAGCTTGTACAATTTTTTAATTTGCATTTTTTACTATCATGTGCCTATTCATCTTTGTTGTTTTCAATGTGATAGGTACTTTTTATTCTACAGTTCTATTCCTACAATGTCAAACAATTATCAATTTTTCTACCCCCATCGTTTTCTCCTAAACTCTCAAATATCTCTACTTTTACAATAAGAATGCTTCTGCTTGATCCTCCCCCCACCCTCCCCCAACTCTAATAATCATAATATTATTTTAAAACCGACAAATTTGATTTGATGCACCCACCAGCGAACAAAATCTATTTTTGAAGGCTTCTTTACAACTTGACTTATCCCTCCCCCTCACAGACTTAAACAAAAAGTTTTTAAACATGAAGACTTGATTCATTGAGTCAACTCCCCTCCCCTCCCCCCCCTTCTTGAAAATTTTATATAAAATTTGCTTACTTGAGTTACCTTTTTACCTTAAAAATTGATTTATTTATTGAGGTACATGTTTTAGTATCTCTGAAATTGTTAAGCACCTAGAGCTTGCTTACTGTAAGATGGTGCAATAAAAATGTGCTTATAATTATCATTATAAATCTGATTTCTAACCAAGTCTCTCAAATAATTTGTGGAATTTGTAAGTCTTTCATTTAAAGATTACATATTTTTACAATCACAGCCACATCAATCACAGACATAATCAGAGTACATGAAATATAAATTCTTTTGAAATACCCCCACAGAGTATCTCTACGGGACTCAAAAGCCAAGCAATGCAAACTTAACTCACTCGATATATTCCATTTTGTTTTCTTCTGTTACAGGAATATTCCTCCCTTGTGGTTTGAGATCCTTTTCTTTGATCTGTTGAAAAAAGTCAAGAAAGGAAAACATGAGGTAATCGCATTTAATTTCAAATTTTGATTAAAAAAAAAAAGAATAGCAACGGATCAGACTACCCCCACTATGGAATCCTTACTTAAGCTTTGAGTAAATAATGTCCTGTCAGTGAAACAGCAACTTTAAATAATCCCAAAAAGTTGTTATGAAATGGTTAAATTCGGAAATTTGTATGTATGAGTGAGAATTACACTCTTTAATGTTTTGCCCAATTTCTAACCAATCCATTCATCTTTATTTATATTTTTCTAAGATCTGTGTTAAAAGAAAATAAAGATTGTTATACCCACGAATTTTGGATTCATTGTTCCACCAGTACAGTTTGATTTTATGTTTTTCCTTGTTAAAATTTTTGCCACAAGAATGAAGAATACAAGTAAAGACTGAATGACAACTGTTGAGAATTTCAAGTTCCGGAATTAGAATTCCATTCTGAAAAAATTTCACTAGGCCAACCGACAAAAGGAAGGAAGTCAGAAGTCATTTACCTCTCCAAATTGATCCTCCTCCACAGAAAAGCACATCTCTAGAACTGCAGGATCGTTCAGCTGAATCCACACCAGGGAGTTGTAATACTCAGAGTCCTGAGTCAACAAAGATACTCATAATATCATCTCTTATCATTTGCTCCAATCATACTGATAATGAATGATGTGTGTGCATATCAAGCAATGTTTTCTAAATAAATTCTATTGAGGGATTTTTTATACCTATTCTTTTTTCCCTCTAGCTATTAACAATGTCTCACTTTTTAGTCAGAATTTCAAATTTGAAGACCCATAAATCAGGAATAAAAAACTCAGCCACACAATTTGAAGAATATTTTAAAAATTTTTAAAAATTGTCTTCACAGTTCATCCAACTTCCACTGAAACAAAGCAAGTTATTGCACAAACAGTGATGAAAATAGTCATTTTTAATCTAGGAGAGAAAATGGACAATATCTATCTGTAGATGACAAAGAGGGGAATCCAATTTTGTAAGCACTAAATAAGCTGGTTTTGCTGATCAAAAATTGTTTCACATTGCAATATATAATTCAAAGGCTTCATTTGTGTGAATTATTAAAAAAACAAAACAAAAAAAACCCCCAAAAAACCAACTAACTTTTTGAGCTAATTACATCCTTCTCCGCTTCCCTTTTAATCCAACACACCTGACACTCTGTTATGGACCAATTTAGCTCTCAAATACTCAGGCAGAAATTTCTGTTGGACACATGATTCAACAATCTATAAATTGATACTCCAAAGACTGAAAGCCTATTACTCACCACAGACTCCATGTCATTGAGAGTTATATGCTTGTTCAACATCATTTTGTAGAATGGTCTGATGAAGAAAGCTGAAAAAAACAAACATAAAAAATACCAAAACGAGAGCACATCTTAATGTTTTGTTTTGTTATCCATATCCCTTCATACCATCTTAGCAGTGTCGGGACCCAGCCCCAATAAAGCTGGGAGAACCTCTGGATCACAAGAAATGAAGACAGGCAGATGATCAGTCCACTGGACGTATGTGGCAAAGAGGTACAGTACTTACTTCTCAAGCAAAAGGTCCTGGGTTCGAGTCCTATGAACGGCGAAAATTTTTCTTGTCAATTCTGATCTGGTTGCCACTCCTTGGTGGCATAAAGGTGCAGAAACCTCTGAAATCCAGAAAGCTGCGGGTTCGAGTCCATGAAAAATAAAAATGATAGGCTGTTTTTCTGATCGGAAGCCATTCCCCGGTCCAAAGTAGCATTTAGTCGGAGATGGACGATGCACTAGGAGGTCCCAAGTGCACGTTGTTGAACCCTTAGCAGTTGGAAATTGGTAAAGAGTTACACTTCCATGCTGAAGAGCGTGGGTTCAATCACCACTAGGGCCATCGTGTTGTGTCCTTGCTTTAGGCAATTTACCAAACTTACCACATCCTATCGGAGATGGATGTAAAGCTAGGAGGCACCCCTTGCTGTAGACAACGCTGACTCTGTCCCAAAAACTGTAACACGACTAACAGCGACTTGTATCGTAACATCTGTTATTTGTGCATTGTCTGCCCAGGATATGGTATTGTGAAGCACCTTTAGGCTTCGGCAAAAGGCACCACACAAATGTCCTCTTTACTTTTGCTTTTTACTTTAATCTTGTGTTACTAAATCTTAAATAAAACAATAGTTGCTGTTGCCTTGGTGGTATCTGCTCATTGAGAAAGACCAATGAGCCCATTTACCACAGGGTGAATATCTTAATGTATGTCATCAATTCCTTCTTGCAAATTTTCCAAAGAGACAGCTCATGTTAAGTCATAATTACTCTGCATGAACCATGAACACCAAAGAAAACATGAAACAATTGAACCACTACCACGCCTCCTGCTAGTACTGATGCAATACTTCTTACCTAATCCACAAATGACCTTATTTCAACTACCAGCAAAGAAACTATTCAATCCAAGATGGACCATAATATGCAAACGACCCATCTCTGATACACACCAAAATCACTAGTTATTTTTTGTTAAACCTTGAATAACGCTTATCCCCTTGCATTATTTCTTCAAATCTAAGCCCATTACTATTGCCTGTCTCATTAACACACAGAATTATTTTGTTCTTGTTTTTTAACTGTTAACCTGCCAGTCCACTATTTATTGCCATGTTAATACCATAGAGCACTGCTTGGAATGAGGTAAATAATACAATAAAGAGAAGCAATCAACTCAAAAACATTGAAAATTTTGTTTGAGACGTAAATTCATTCAAATAAATTAAAAGCAATCTTGATAATGATCCAGAAATTGATATCAATTCAAATATTCGTAGTCAAACACGAATTAAGTCGATGACAAGAAAAATCTCTTTTTCCTCCCTGCCATCAGTACTAAGCGGAAGTAAATTGTACAGTGCTTCAAGGTTCAATGATGACTTTCATTGGGTCTTTCTTCAAACAAACAAAAATTTTCTCACTCAAGAGGGAGTCTTAGAAGTACCAAAAGCGTCGACTTACCATCTAAAAGCTTCCCATGAAACACAGCCATACCAGCAACTCGTCCAATGAACTCAAAGTAACTCAAGTGATCCTCGTTTAATAGTCCAGACAGTGCATTTATTTGAAGGGTGTAGTTGTCCCTGGGAAAAACAACGATAACTGAAAACAAAGCCTATCTCAACTTCAAAATGGTGTCGAATAATCCTGAATATACACGGTGTCCTTTTATAATTCCCCGAAAAAGAATTGTTTTGTTTTGTTATCCATATCCTTTCATACTGCCTAAGCAGTGTCGGGACCCAGCTCCAAGGAGCCAGAAAGAACTCTGGATCACCACGATAAAAAATTGAAATAACTCGAAAAGTAACAAAAATTAAAACATCTTGTTTTTCCCAGATGGAGATGCAGGCCTATTGCCAGGTCTTCAAGGTCAACTGGCATCACCCCTCTTGAATTCTACCTTTCCTTGGGTTATGTTAAAGACAGCATGTATGCAAAATATGCAAAAGACATAAGTTACCTCCAAGTCAAGATAAAGGAAGTTGTAGCAATACTACAAAACACAAGGGGGTAGTTAAAATGGTGGTTGGAGAAGTTGAAAGACAATGGCAGAACCTACAAAGTGTTTGAACCTGAACTTGAGAGAGCTGATTGCTTTCTGTTACTCATCATTTTTAGTGAAATTCTACAAGAATTCACTTAATCTTTTGAGTCAAAATTCAGTTTCTTTGGCTTGGAACACTCTTCACATATTACTTAAATATAGAAAAACAGATGGCTGTATCTTTCTTATACTTAGCTCCAATAAAACAGATTATTTTCAGAAAGCTTTTATCTTTTTAGCTTTTTCAATTCTTTATCTGGGAATATTAAAGGACACCCCTGTTCTTTAAATCATAGGTATACACAACTCCCATTAGTTTCTCTACCAATATCAGCTGCACAGAACCATTTTTACATGCCAAGACTCACAACATAAATATCTCTTATAGTGCATTAATCAACAGAGAAAAATCCCAGTACATAACATGAATTAAGAAAAACAAAACAAAAAAACAACAACAAATGAACAATAATCTACTTACGTTGCTGAATATTCAAAAAGTCCATAATATGGATTAAACATTTCTTTTGAGAGAAGGTAGAACCATTCCCTGGTCACTCCTCCGTAATCAAGACCCACTTCATTATCGAATTCAATCCAGAGTCGGGTTTTCAACATGTCTGGATTTTTCACTCCCATGATTACACGGAAAGAATCTTCAAAAACATGTTGCCTTGTGACTTTAATATCAATTTTGTTGGGAAGAGAAGACTGGAAGAAATAAACAGGAATGGGGATGGAGTGGGAACAAACAAAAGGGGAAGGGGTGAGGCGGGGGAAGGATGTGAGACAAGAAATTATATTATTTGAATGAATCATAACGCATATCTTAGCGACTGGGTTGAATAAAGAGTGTTTTGAGTTCTGCAACTGACATCTCATCAGTGGATGAAAATCCACTTATCACCAAGCCGAGGAAGCTTTGGATATAAGCATTTTTATCCGTCTTGAACAAACCATTGTCTTTATTGTCTATCCAAGAATCCCATCCTTCCCGGTGCTATACAATTTTTTTATTTTTTTTTAAATTTGAAGGTAATTTTTGTGTTCAAACAGAATTGGTAAGTGCTCAGAAAAAAAAGAGGGGAGTAAGTCGTATACTCTCTGACGGTAAAAGTTCTACCTGCCCTTAGTCAACATTTCAGCCTTGGCGACTGTTTACCCCACATTTTGATTATTTCATTAAAAGATAACTTCCCCCTCTAGTCCTTCTTGAGCACTAGTTCTACCTGCCCTTAGTCAACATTTCAGCCTTGGCGACTGTTTACCCAACATTTTGATTATTTCATTAAAAGATGACTTCCCCCTCTAGTCCTTCTTGAGCACTAGTTCAATAAATGCGTATGGAAATTTTTAACTTTGGGCTCATTTTATAAATGAATACTTATTCTGGGTTTTTAACCTCTCTCACCTGTAACCTTTAAAATGTACAAATTAAGTGTTGAGTGAATCAAACGCCTTTAAAATATTCATCATTTGAACAAATTATTTGAAAAATAAAGTTGGGTATTCAAAAAATTTTTATTTAGGCCTACCCTATAAAAAAGAAAAAGGCAATGAAATTAGTCCTGTTAAGGACTAAATATTAGATGATAAAGTGTGATTTAACTTAGGAATAAATCCATTTTTTGATGACACGTTTAGTAATAAAAATAAGAGTAACTCTTTATAATATTGCTTCTTTATTTATTTTTTATTTTTTTACAGTGAAACTTACTGGGGTTCTTAACTTGGATCTGAAGTACTCATATTTTCGCTTGTAGTCTCTCGAGTATGGCACAGCCTGAAAAGGAAAACGAGCATAACTATGATATAGTCCTGTCAAAGACAACTTGATAAATCAAACAAGTTGCCAATTTGTTTCATGGAGAGAAACTATGGTCGATTTTACCTCAAAACTGTTTGAAGTACATATTAACACAACAGCTCCACATGAATATGAAATGCATAATAATAACTTTAATGTTGGATCCTTTCACTATGCACCTTGCCAATGCACACAAGCTTAAAAATCTGTAAATAAGTGAAACTTTACATGCAATGTTGCTGCCTATTTTCAGTTTAAATTAAAGGCATGTTTTCTGAGCCACATGTAGTCAATAATTAAATATATGTCTGCTCTAAGTGAAAGTCAAAAAAGATTTTTTAAACATTCTGTGAGTAATCCAGTCCAAAAAATATGTTTGGTTTTGTTATCCATATCCCTTCATACCGCTTAAGCAGTGTTGGGACCCAGATCCAAGGAGCCGGGAAGAACTCTGGATCACAAGAAATGAAGACAGACAGAGCATCGGTCTACCGGGCATAATGAGAAATACAAGGGGTATTACTCTATCTTAGGCCAAACAATAGTTGCTGTTGCCTTGGTGGGATCTGCTCATTGATAAAGACCAATGAGCCAATTTACCACAGAGTAGAGAATAGGTAGGGTTAAGTATTATAAAAGACTACAATCCTTAAGGGAAAATTGCACAATTTGCTTACTGGGCCTCCAAGCTTCTGCAGTCTCGGGTCCTCCCACTGGGTTTTTTTGTTATCTGATAAAAGAGTACAAAAAAAGAGAAGAGAAACATGATATAAACACTGCTGGAAGAAAGAATAAAAACTTACAAAAAGCTTTTCCAGAGAGGCAATAAATATGGCAACATCTATTTGTCAAACAATGGGAAAAGATGCCACTAATTCAAAAAAAAAAGAAAGGTTTTGTATTAATATCCATAAAACAATTTTGAATAAAATACAACAGACAACTTACTATGATCAATGAAAAAGACTCGACCATCTTGTAATGTTCTTTCTTCCCAACCAGGCTGTAATTGGTGAAAAAAAGGGAATCAGTTGATCAGTGTCACCAACATTTCAAGACAACTTTGCTCAATACACATTTGTAAAAATTAAGCTGTCTCTGAACCAGAAAAGTGTGCTAATTTCAAATTCTTTAACTATATCAGACCAGATATTTAGCTAAGGAGGTATTTTCAAGCTCCACAATGTATTTCACTTGGTTTAACACCAATACACAGGGTGGGTATACTAAATTACACAGAGCATATAATAAATTAAGAGATTTTGATAATTTGACATAAATAATCCAAAAAGCAGCTGTAACATCAACACTAAATTTCACCGTAGAATGATAAATCAGACAAAATGACGCTGATGAACCGAGTGGCAGTAAAAACATTGAGAGTAAGAAGTTTGGGTCAGAATATACATTCTCCCAACATGAAGCTGATATTACAAAATATTTTTTCTACCAATCAACAGTCAATCAAGCCTTAACTAAATAGAAATATAATCAGAAATCTATACATACAGGTAGAGGGCCTAGTTTTGAAAGTAAATCTTCTGTTGAAGAGGATTTGAACAAAGGACTTGGTGACTCCCGTCCACGCACTGATCCAGGACGATTTCTCTTCTTTCTTGGATCCTCCTGTTGAATAAATCAGACAATGTAAAAAATCATTATAAAATATAATACAATAACTTCTCATTTTAATGTAGCCTAAAGGGAACATGGTAAAAATTTAGACTCAAAAGAGATCTCTTTATCCCCTCAACTACACAACCTTTGAAAACAATCTTCAGAGAAACAGTTCAGTTATTAGGAACATTTTGTTGTTCTTTTCTTGAAATCAATGATTACAGTTTTTATCTAAAAAAAAATTCAGCCTTCTTAAAGAATTAACTTTCATTTACCCAGCTTGTGGTATGAGTGTTGTGGTCAATGTAAAAAGTCCTTCCATTGGGAGCAATTCCAATTGCCCAACCAGCACCAAGAGGTTCCTCTTCTTCTTCATTTGTCTCTGTGTCCTGATTAGTGTAATTGAAAAAAAAAGAAAAGTTCATGCTACATCCCCAATCAAATTCATCAACCAGTTTATCTCCCAATATATGCAATAAATAAAGATAATAATAATAATAATAATAATAATAATAATAATAATAATAATAATGATAAAAACATTTACAAACATTGGGGGTTTTCTTTACCTATTTCAGAGAGATATTCATAATTTGTTTGTTTTTCAATTAATAGCATTGATTGTTTGTTTGTTTGTTGGTGGTTTTAGGGCACCACGACACACTCTGGTCATAGAGGCGCCGAAGCGGAAAGTAAGATGATAGATTAGTTAAAAGAGCAGATAAATCTTGACCCTACCAGAGACATTTAAACAGAGAGATGATTTAC
>JBCIKM010542636.1:0-17811 GCA_039654465.1 Melibe viridis | reverse complement strand
CATCTTACTTTCCTCTGAGCTCCTCTATGACCCTCGTGTGTCGTGGGGCCCTAAAACCTCCAATAAACAAACAAACAGCTTGATTCATTAGGCTCTGAAAATACATAGAAAAGTACCACAACTGGCTAATTCTGAGAAAAAACTTACCTTGATATCAATATAAAATCCTTCTAAAGGTCGGAAGGGGTTATGAACGGTCAGATGGTACTTCAGCTTGGACATGAGGATAAGTTCAAAATTGAGGATAGCATCCGCAAATTTCTCACGATCACCTCTCAAATTTTTAACAAACTGACCAATAGGGACGTAAAACTCTTCCACTTTACATGACAAATAGACACAAGTAAGCCTGCAACAGAGTGAAAAAATAAAAAAAATAAAATAGAGCACTTTAGTCTTTATCCACAGTCATCACCATACTCTAAGCGCTTTACCATATCCCGGGGATAATAAAAGAAATCTGCGAGACAAAGTCACTTAAAAAGAAGACTCTTGACAGTTTCTAACAAACAAAATTTTTTTGTCAATTATCCTGCATTTTTATATTTGTTTTTCGTAAATTATCCTGCATTTTTATATTTGAGTTTGAATTAAAAAGTTGACAGAGGTAGAGCAAAGAAAATTCTAAAAGGAAAAGATTCATTTGGTCAAGAGGAAAAAGTCAAAGATTAAAAGCAAGAAAACAAGGCAAATAAAACAACATCAAAAATGTAAATTACGGTTGAGTGGCTTACTTACATAATATCTTTGGGATGAAAGTCCATGCAAGAGTTGTGTACATAGAATCGTCTAAAGAAAGCAAGGGATGTTCCCTAGAAGAATAAAAGTTAAAGTAAACATGAACTTCAACATACAGCATTTTAAGGAAAAAATTGTTTCCATTTCCATTTAGTAAAATTAATTTATAAACTATTAATAATCATCCTAACTGTATCTTTTTCAACTGCTTCAATGATTTGAATCTAAATGAAAAGAGAATCCTTTATATACATGACGATATATCAAACTCTTTAACTGAGAAACTGAAAAATATTGTAATGCTTCCAACTTCATTTTTTCATATTTTCTCATCAACTCTTTTTGGTTTTGCTTACTTTTACAATTTTTGATGTGCTAAAAATCTTTTAATAAATCACGGAAAAGTAAAATTTCTTACAATCACGCATTTTGGCATCGGTGGTTGGAACTCAGCACAAAATTTCCTCAAGACAACTTCATACTGACGACCCAGGATCCTCTCCTCAGATGGAGTTAAAAAATAGGAGGCAACCTCTTTCTCCTGTGAAAATGAACCAAAGAGAAGGTTCAGTCTGTGAGTTTTCATAAAAATTATTTGTACACAATCACAATAACCCCCTGCTCTTGTAGTTAAAGATAACTTAAGTGAGCAGGATCAAATCTATTTCTTGAAGCAAAATCAAGTGCTTTGAAGGTATTTTGTTTATAATGTTGACCACTTAAATTTACTACAAAACACAGGGGAATGAAAGATATTATTTATAAAATTTGAAAAATAGACCAATCTAATTGTTAGATCCAATTTGGAGTTTTTCAAAGGTCAGACGCCCATTATATCATAACAATTCATGGCTGACAGGTCTTGAAAACACACAGCCAGAAAAGCGTATTCAAAGTTCATCTCTGGGCAATTGCTTAAATCATGGTTGTCAAGTTTGCGCCCTGTGGTAATTGTCTCATCGGTCTTTCTCCATGAGCAGCTACAAAAGGCAACAGCAACTATTGTTTGGCTCAAGATTGAGTAAGACTGCATATGTATTGCTCATTATGCCACGCAAGATTAGACACAATGGACTGATCATCTGTCTGTCTTATTTCTTGTGATCCAGAGTTTTTCTCAGCTCCTGGGTCCCAACAATGCTTAGGAGGTTTGAAGGGATATGGATAATAAAACAAAACAAAGTTCGACTAGAGCAAGAAACCACGACATAGTGTCAGTATGATTAGGACTCATCTTACTAAAAAAAAATTTCATTTGCAAGCCAAACCTCTGGCATATCATTGACAAACACTGAACTAAAATGGTCTTGCATAGAGAGAAAGAATGAAAACAATACATGACATTGGCCTAACAAAGGGCAGACAGTTTAAAGTTTGAAGAGCTCACTTCTCCACAGATCACAGGTTCAAGTCCCATGAACGCTGAAGGTATACAATTTTTTCTCTGTCTGTCAAAAGCTCTAGGGAGCTTAGTCAAAAGCTCTAGGGAGCTTGTATATAAACTGCTTATTTATCTTTTACATTCTTAAGAAACATGTACATTATAATATCCAAAGCCGACAACAAATTAATATTTGAACTGATTGAATTGAAAAATTCAGATCATTTTCTGGTCAGTTGTCACTCCCTTGATGCAGAGAGATGTAGTGTTCAACTCTCAATCTGAAGGCCACGGGTAAATAGGGTCATTTTCCAGGTTAAAAGCCATGCTCCCTGATCATCAGTCGGTAGAATTTAGCACCTCACTTTATCAGAGGGGGACAATAATCTCTGAGATTCAGAATGCATGTCGTGTACATAAAAGAAACCTTGACAGCTCGAAATAAAAAATAGAAGACTTTAAAGCTCCTGTACATACAAACTTCCAGATTCCTATCACTGATAATTATACTCAGCACAGTTGAGCCAGTCAGCAATCTACATCTGTTAGAAGAAGAATTCAACCCACCGTCATGTTTCCCTTGTGCTTTTCAACATATTGGTGGTTGGCCTCTGTCCGAAGTTTAGTAAGTTCTGTTTCTCCACTAAAGAGCCAGTGCTGTGATTGAGTGCTAGTTGAAAACATTTTTATTTTAACTCAACCCTTGAACCGCAAGATTTTTACTTGAGGGATTCACACATCTGGATGAGGTCCATAGGGAGGAAAACAAATGAAGTCCTATGAAGAAAAAGTCTAATTGTACACAGAAAAAGCTTGAGTCCTTATCTCTACCAAAACTATTCAAGTTGAAGTGAATTTCGTGGTGTTGTTTAGCTTAAAAACGAAAGTAAGCTCATCCCCCGTGCAAAATTGTACCTTGTTTGTTTGTTTTTATTTTCAAGTCCAGGAAAGCTCAGCTAGTGGTTTTCGATTACTTTTTACATTAAGATCCCCCCTCCCCCGTTTAGAAAACAGCTGACTGATTAGGATCATTAAATGGTCCAAAGATGAATGACTGAAAACATGTTTTCGTTCAGATTTTAGTCGTATAACGATTTTGATGGACGCAGCAAAATAATACTTGACTGTCCCAGCACACAATTATAGATAACGGTTGCCATTTTTTCCCCCGTTTCCCGTTTCAATAGCGACTGTCTTACCAGTCCCTTTGATGAAGTCAGGAACCACATGAAGGTATAATCGATAAGATTACATTGTCAATAATAAACATTAGGATTTCTTCTTCAATCTTTCGGTCTATCGATCAGCCTGTGTAAATCATTACTCACAAAAAGGTAAGGGCTAGCTAGATAAGACATTTAGTTTTTATGAAGAATTGTTCCTTTTTTACCACCGTATTGCCTTCAACCGAAGCTCACTTCGGCTTCAACCCAGAGTCTTTTTAAAACGGCTGCCCCAGATGAGGACTGAAAATTAAGGTTTTTAACAGGTTTCTTTAGGTATTGATTGCCTAAATTAGAGAGATCAACGGTAGTTTTATTGGCAGTGTTATTTAATAATTTGATTTACTGGATGATGACAAACTAAAAAGATGTGAATTATTTTGCCAGTAATAATCTAACTGCCCACAGCAGTTCTACAATGTTATGGTCTTTAGCTAACCAGTTTTTCTCATTTTCAGTAACACCTAATGGCTAAGTGCATGCAAGGAAACATTTTTTATAGTTTTTATTTCTATTATAATTCTATTTGTTGAGGACAAATGTGGATAGCTGTTTTACTCCATTACCATACTGAAAGATGCCTTTGCTCTTCTCAGGCTATGGTTAAAAATCAGGCTATTTGTTTTCATATTCAAGCTCAGATCTCATGTTATTTTGAGTTTAGTTTGTCTAAAGAGGTAGCCTATCATGTTCAGCAATAAAAGATAATTGTTGCAAATCTTCATTGACACAATTTCATTTGAATAAGTGCAACCATACAATCTTGAATGCTACAGATACTGGCTGATGAAATCAAAAATTCGAAAATACACATTTTCCATCCCTACTAAGTAACAAGCATGCAGTCATCATGAAAATATCATGATTGCAGATACTGTCTTATTTTTCTGACTCATATTGAGGGACTCAAGTATAAAGCATCTGTTTGACTGTTTTTGCCTTTGAATTTGCCTAAAAGATACATTTATTTTTCATAAATTGAGGGGTTTTATTTTTTTAGGTTCCATCAAATACAATTTTTTTTATTTTTACAATGGCTTTATATTCTCAGTCACATTTACACAACTGTATTTACAGTCATCATGAGTGTGAGAAGAGTGCGGTGTAGATTCCACGCTGGTGATCCTGCATATGACAGACCGGATCATGGTGAGTCAACAACAGTTTCTCCTCTTTTCAAACAACAAAGATTGATATTATTTGAAGGATTTTCTCACTTGGTAACCAGAAGAGGGAAGGTTAAAAAAAAGACAAGATGAATACTCAAACTTATTGCCACATGAAAACCAAGGTGATAGACCTTGCAAAATTTTTAATGCCCCAGAAAGAAAGAAAATCCCTTTATTTATCTCATTGGGATGATGGATCTTCTGGGTCTGCCCCAAGGGAAGTCTGGGACAGCCCATGAAGCAGCCGCAATCTGGTGGCAATGGAAGGAATCAAACCCACATTCTTCAGCATGAGAGCCCGATGTCTTACGGATTGCCCTACTGAGCCCACAAAAGATATACAGAGTGAAAATTAGTGTTAATCTCTGCTAACTGCCCTTACACCGGGTGGCATGTAAGGCAGCAATGAAGACCCTCCATTCCCTGTCTGTCTTGAGCCATCTTCTGCACATTGTGCCATGTCAGGTTCCTTTCTTTCATCTTCTCTGCTGAACAGTGGAATGTTACTTACATACAACATTTGTTTTTTTATTTCAAAAAGAAAATTGGTTGCACATTGAATTGAAATGTAAGGTTTAAGTTATTCTGGTTCTAATTTTTATATTTAATTTGTTTGGGTTTTTTCCCCGGTAGGTTGTTCATGCAAATGCTGCCCCAGAGGGAGAAGTGGACATAGAATTATTGTCACGGAAAACAGCATCTATTCCATCGGTGGATTTAATCCTCTACTTGGGAATTCTATGGAACCAGTTGGCAACAGAGGTTTTCCACTTCTGAAGGAGGTCTGTGAATTTTGGGTGGTGCTTTTATGTATTAGGGTGGTGGAATGGTCAGAGCTGGGATGCCATTTGGAGTTGTGTTTAGAAACACTGTTATAATTTATTTTTAACCACTTGACTTAGAGTCTTTCCCAAAGAGTAGTTTGACTTTTCTGCCTGGGTTATTTCACTAATGGTTGCACTGATGGACCTCCATCCCTCTTGTCTTTGAGCAATGTGGTGTAAATCCTCAGGTTATTTCAGTGTCATGAATTACATACCCACCATTGTGAGTTCTTGTTCCTGATTGTTGCTTTACTATTATTTTAGTAATGGAAATAAAAAGAGAGACAATCAGTGGTGGTTTTTTCCCCTTTTATACAGATTTAATTTTTAATGCTTGTGAAAACATTTTTTTGTTTTACTTCCATGTACAGAACAATTGAAGACTTTGATCATCTGTAAAGTGAAAATTATATTATGTGCAGTTTTTTACAAAACTTTCAATATTTTGTGTTAGTTTGTTTTTCTTTTAATTTGTAAATTCAGTATTCAGCAACATTCTCAGTGTCATATTGCTTTTTATTTTTTTAACTGAAGTTATGGAAGTTCAACTTGAGTACTCGAGAATGGCTGCTAGTGGATGACTATTTCAGCGTTCCAGCTACCATCGCTTCACACACAGGTAAGCTTGTTGTAAAGGCAAGAGTCGAACAGACTTTTAAGGAAAGTTGATTCCTATTGAGAGCCGTTTTGATAATAAAAGAATAATTTCCTTTTCATAGAGCTGATATCTGATCTGATTTTTATTTTAGCTTCTTCATTGCAGTTTGTCTTAGAAACACATGATCTATTCAGTGGTGTACGGACAATATTTTTTAGTGTATATATGATCAAATCAAGATATAGATTCTAGTGGGAAAATACTAACTACAATCTGAGATACCAACATAGAGATAGATTACTTCGACCAACTCCTCTCTAATTCTTTACTAAGCGAAGTGAAATGAGCCACGCGCGGCGCAAAAAGTATGTCACGCCGTATCTTTTATAGTCTGTATCTCACACCGCATTGTGTCTCTACTTGTTAACTAGAGTTTTCAATAGGATTTCCGCTTTAGACCCACCCCAGTGAATGCATTTTTTGGTTGATGGGATCAACGTTTTTAGAGGAGGAGGAGGAGGAAGAGGAAGAGAAATAAGTTGAAGAAGGAGAAGAAGAAGAAGAGGAGGAGGAGGAAGCAGGAGGATGAGGAGGAGGAAGAAGGGGAAAAAAAGACGAAGAAATAATGAATAAGTGGATGAACTGATGAATGAAAAAAAATTGACAGAGGGGGAGCGACTGTCACACGACTAAACATACCTTATTATGTGTGCGCAAATCTTGCAGCTTTCCTCTTTATTCCCCTTCTATGGCTTTCGTTGGTGGCATCCCTGTTGTGGGTTTTTAAGAAATGATGAAGTCTGATTGTTGTGTACAAGTTCAAGGAGAGAAATATAACACTCTTCTTCAGGATATTGCGCACACTATTCATAAGATGAGGTGCGTCATTCATTGCAAAAACTTTTTCACCATTTATAAAAAAAATAAGGCTTGTCCTTGTCAACACCAAGATTCTGCATCACGGCTCTATTGTTGCTACCTTTGTCCCATACTAATAACTTTGGAATCAAACCTAACTCTCCCTATCAGTTATAATGATATCTTTGACAAGCTTTATTAGAATGTCCATCTTAGTAGGACCACTCCAAAGAAAGTGAGCAAGTTGTTGGTTTCATTTGACAGTGATTCCCCTCACCATAACTACAAGTGCCTCAGTGGCACACAAATTTGTTCTTCCCAAAGATCCAAAATCCTCCAGTCCTTCTATCTCATCATTAATGCAGTCATAGCTTAAAGACTTCTTCAATGCCATTTCATCAATAGCAACAACATACAGTTTGTCATGATCTGACATGGATGCTACTTTAATCTTAAACAAGTATTAATTTGTGGACATATGCCTGGACGAAGATTTATGTTTTTTATGACTTTTGTCAACGTTATAGGCACACACACACGCACCAAAGCACCCATAGGAAAACCCCCTTTCTTTAAAATTTAAAATGAATAAGAGGAACAGACCATACTCGATACGGCGTGACCCTCACAGTCACGGCTGTGACCTGATTACACGAAATTGAGCGAGTAGTTCTCTCTGTCAGTATCTCCGCTACAATGAAATCTCTTTTTGTTCTGGAAAGTGAAATACCTCAACTATAAGTTTCTTTTCATCAACCCTCATTGTCAAATATCAAAATATTTTAGTGTGATTAAGATTAAGGTGCACAATTAAAAATCCTATTGAATTGGGCAGTGAAGATATGTACAGGGCTCATTGGGCCAAAAAGGCTAAGGGTTAAAGTTTCACAGAATTTCAAGCTAACTATTGATGTGTTTCAATACAATATACACACACTTCCACTTCCATTCATCAGTTTGCTGCATCGGGCGCTGGCTGTTTCTGTTTGGAGGGACTTCCATCCCCTTTGGTGACACACCCTCAAACAGTGTGTATCGCTACAACCTGTCCCTTGGCCCGCACCCCCTCATACAGCCCACCAACAACTCAATGGAGGACAACTTTGCTCATGATGTCAATGACAACCAGGATGCGGGGAGGGAAGTGGAGGCCATTCATTCGTCTCGAAGCCGTTGGAATTTGATTCCAGTTGAAGGTGACATCCCCCAGGAAAGATACGGTCATGTGAGGATCTTTTCTTCTTATCATTTTTTTCAGGTGTCCAATGATGAGTTTGAAAAACTTTGGACATGAGTTGTTTTAACTTCACTTGACCTATTAGATTAGTTTCAACAACAAAAATATGACTAAAATATATATTAAAAAGTAATTTTTGTATTTTAAACTGTTAAATGTGTAGGATAAATCCCTGTTGGGTTGATTATGTTTTTTGACTGGCTATTACTGTTGCTGTTTTATAAAATTTTTAGACTCCGTCAAATGTAAAGCAGGGAATCATGAGCTTGTCCTTTTCAGTTCTCCTTCATGTTTTATATAATAGACAGTTGAATACAAGATGTTTTTTAAAAAAAAATTATTTATCTCTCTCTTTGGCTTCATTTTTTTCTCTATAGAATTTGTCCTGAAAAAAACTTTATTGGGCACATTCAATGCAGTCAATAAGTTTGATTGCTATGGCTGTCACTGTCCTTTCTCTTTTCATTGTTTAGACCATGACTATGAAGTACCCCGATGTGTATATTGTGGGTGGCACATCGGGCTACATTTACAACACAGACGTTTTCCACCTGGAGTTGAAGCAACCGACTGGCAAATGGACAAAACTGAGCTGGGATGGCGACCCCAATCAGCCTGTGGGCAGGTAACTCTAATGCATGAGACTTATTTATTTATCCTTTTCTATTTTATACAATGGAATAGACTAGACCTTTCTTGTCCTCATATGTTATAAAATTTTGATCTGGTTTCACAAATCCTGCCATTTACAAAAGTAAAGACTTGATTGGTAAATAAGTTAAATAATTCCAGTAGTGAAAAAGTGACAAATTAAAATAATTAACTAAATAATGCACACACAAGCAAGTACTCGTACTTTCTCGCACTCACATATGCAAAGTATATAAGCATGGGCAGAAAGAAAATGATCTAATTGCAGTAATTCTCTAATTCAATCACAGACACGCATATGAACATATGAGTGAAATTTCCATTCTTGAGGCTTGTTTTAGTCATCACTTGAATCAGTTTGAAAAGATTCGGTCTTATCTTGATTTTGTTGTATTCATTATTCAATGTGAATTTTATTAATTCAAGATATTGCCTTTGGCATAATTGTTCATTAATTTCAGTCTGTTTTTCTTAAACATAAGCGTAAACAGGAGGGGTGGGGGATTGAATTTGTGTTTTTTTTAGCAAACTCGAGAAGTAGGGTTGATGAATGTTAAAGTGCAGTTGAAAAGTTTAAATTGTTGATTGATTAACTTAATGCCTAGTGCGTAACCTTTTGGTACTCGCATGCAACTTCACAGTGGACTGATCCTCTGCCTGTCTTCATTTCTTGTGATCCAGGATCTGGGTCCCAACACTGCTAAGGCTGTAGGTATGAAGGGTTATTGATAACAAAACAAAGCATGCAACTGAAATGTTATCATTCTTCAGCTTTGCTTTCATTGTGTTATTTCTCTATTCACCCGTCAAGATACCGACACGAGACTGCCTTTGATGGGAAGAAGCTCTACGTGTTTGGAGGAGGCACTGACAGGGATGCGTTCTCTCTTGTCATGGTAAGGAAATCTCGTTTGTTCTTTGTTCCATGTGAAATTGAGACGTGATACAATTCTCTTTGAAGGAAATCATTCTTTTTTCTTATTTAGTTTTCATAATATAAGTGAAATATTTAGATAAATAAGTATTTAGGTCTTTTTTTTTTTGTTGTAGTTTTTGTTGGAACTTGATTTTCTTTTGAAATGGTTGAAACTCAGGTGTGTTGGTTCTCTGTAGGTTGAAAACAAAACTGGAGAATTTTATTGGAATTATGAAATCCTGATAAAGAATCTTTGGAATTTATTTTTTGTGTGAATATGAATTGATTCTATGCTCCCCAGGTGCACACGTTTGACGTTGTTGACAGGTGTTGGCAGTCGATTAAGTCTGTGCCCGATGTCATTCACGGTGAGGATGAATTACGGCCTTTTCACAGGACTTTCAAGGATTCTGTAGTTGAATGATATTCTGTCAGTTGGCAACCCAATGTTATCATTTAGAATGAGAAAAAATGAAGAATTGACATAACATAACACATTTAGAGTGTGTAGTCAATTAATGTCTTTAAGTGTTTGTCATGCATTCTGAAAATAACAATAAAGCTTTGACACAAAGTCATGGAGTCGGACTATCAAGGTATAAAAAAAAAAATGAATGATAAAACAGGAATTAAACATGAGAATCAAAAACTAAATTCGTGAAAGTCAATATAAACAAAGAACATGTGAAATATCTCAAGGTTTAGAGTTTTCTTCTTAATGCTTTTATTTGATGTGGGTAGAAAAAAACATATATAAGTTTAAATCTTTATGCTTAATTGTAAAAAGTAGATGATACTTCTTTAAATTTGTCTCATAAGAACTTGAGATGCACAAAAAATGCGTTTCTGTAGCTGAATCCAGAATGCTGGTGTACAGGGGACACCAGAAGCAGTATTGATTTTCTTTTATGTGAATGTGTAGCATGCCACAAGATCTTGTTTCAAATTTCTAATTCTTGAGACAGTTTCTAATATATCATTATTTTCTGTGTGTACATTCTGTAGGATATCCCAAGAATCGCAAGTGTCATAGTTGTTGTCAACTGAACAAAGGTAAGAAGCAAAGCTCGGCTTTTGACTTCTCATCCATATGGTTGGTTGGAGTTTTTTTTTTTTTTTTTTGTTTTTGTTTTTTGTTTTGTTTTTTTTGGGGGGAGGTTGATTGTAGCTACTTGTGTTAAATAATTCTTTTGTTATCCTTATCCCTTCATACCGCCTTAGCAGTGTCAGGACCTCTGGATCAGAAGAAATGAAGACAGGCAGATGATAAGTCCACCATGCCTAATCTTGTGTGGCATAATGAGAAATACAAAGGGAATTACTCGATCTTAAGCCAAACAATAGTTGCTGTTGCATTGGTGGTATCTGCTCATTGAGAAAGACCAAAGAGCCGATTTACCACTGGGAAGATGTTAAATAATGCCAGGAAATTACTTTGCATTCCCCCAAACCATCACCAAAAAATGTTGAATGCCATTTTGCACGACGATCTTTGTTAAAGAGAAGAGCCAATGTATGAGGAGGTCATGTTATGCAAAAAGGAAATTGACAGAATGGTTAATTATGGAAGGCAGCAAACTCTATTCTTTATTCAGTGCATAGCCACCTCAGTGTTTTACATGCTTAATGAACATCTTATTCCAACAATTGAAAATCACATTTCAGATGTGTTCTTGGCCGGTGGGATATCTGGTTTTTCAAATCGGAGTGGAAGTTCTCTTTTAGAGGATATATGGAAGTTCTCGCTGGAGACTCTCCAGTGGAGGAAAATGTCTTTTGGCCTCCCTCAACCTGTCTACTTTCATTCAGCAGACGTATGCAAGGTATTCTTTTTAAAAAAATTATGTAAATAACCTTTGTTGCATCATTGAAGCTTTTAAAAACTATAGAAAAAAAATTCATATTGAGCTTAAGCAGTTTTTTATGTATCTTATGGTAAAAAAAAAAGGCAGTTGATCAATTGATTTGGCATTTACTGAAGTCATATTTAAAATATTTTTACAAAACATTGTGGAGTTAAATTGGTAGATGTTAGATGTTAAATGATAGAATTGTGCACAAATGAATGGTCTGTTAGATGTTAATGATAGAATTGTGCACAAATGAATGGTCTGTTAGATGTAATGATAGAATTGTGCACAAATGAATGGTCTGTTAGATGTTAATGATAAAATTGTGCACAAATGAATGGTCTGTTAGATGTTAATGATAGAATTGTGCACAAATGAATGGTCTGTTAGATGTTAATGATAGAATTGTGCACAAATGAATGGTCGTGCAATACCCGTGGTACCGGCCAATTTGATTGGATAAGTAGCTGCAGAATCTGAAGCCTCCAAAGTATGGGACAAGGCTTTATGTCACCAATCAATTCAATACATAAGAATTGCCGAAGTACTGTAGAGAGAGAGAGATGGCTTGGTTTTTTACAAGGAGTGTAATGTAATTTTTTTTCTTTCCTTCTTTCAATTCTTTGCGTACAGGATAAAGGCTTGATGTATGTCTTCGGGGGTGTGATGTTGAATGAGAATGGAACCGTGCGAACTCGACAGATCTGGAGTATACGTGTGGGAGTATCTTCGTTGTTGGAGATGGCTTGGGATGTTGTGTGTGAAAGCGTCGGAGGGAGCTGTACCAAAGAACACATGATGGAGTTGGATGTGCCTTTGCAGTTACTGGACAGATTGTGATATGCGGGACCGGTGGCGGCTGTTGAGTTAATGTTTATATTATTCCTGTATTTATATTAAAAAATCAATGAGACACGGCAATTCAGAATTAAAAGAGGGCATTTGTTGACCTGCTCATCTGACATTAACCATTGCATTTATATTCATTTGTTGTCATAAATTTGGGCATTCTTGGTTTTATCAAAGCTGCATTTAAGAAAATTGAACGGTAAGAAATGGACAAACACCTTATTCGATCACCATTTTTCCTCCAGTTTCTCAATTACCTCAAAGGAAAAATGGGAAGGTTCTCTTTGGCTCTCTATTAACTTTCTCTCTTTAAAACTTGTGAAATCAGATAATATCATTACTCGAAAAAAAACCAACCCACTGCATTTACTGTAATGGTACTGTTTATTCCCCTTTAGCAAGAAATGCCCTACTGATGACAATGTGTGGTGAGTGTGTGTATTTTACAGGGGTTGGAAAAATACAATCGGGACAACGGTGTCATTCTCCTCTTGTCAAGCACATGTGAGATACACAGGTGGTTTTACAGGATCTTCTTGTGCAAGCAGATTATCTAAGTTAAAGGAGGATAATTCTTTCACTTCCAAATCAGTTTTTTTGTGATTTCTCGTTTCTCTCTTTTGATTGTCATGAATGTATTATTTAGGGGGAGGGTTTGGGGGAAAAAAAAGGAAGTGTGAGTAATTTTTTTGAAATGTTTATTTTACAATTTATCATCACGGCACTGTCAGCAATAAATCAGAGATTTTTAATAGGAAGAAACAATGGGGGAGAGAGTGGTGTGTATCATCATGGCTTGTCTTGATGCTCTGGGTCAAATTCTGTTCAATTTTTTTATTTCCACAGCATGAAGGATTATAATTCAAACTGAATTCTTAGGTGAAATTTTTATTTGTTTCTTCATTGCTAATTCAATCATTTGAGAGCAGTTTAGCAGTCATGAGTCTTGAATTGGGCTGCCACTGGAAATTGTTGATTGGGGCTGAAATATTTGTTGCTTTGGGTTTTTTAAAATGATTATGAATCTACAGTTGTGTTATCTTGTTGTGTTATCCATCATATCCCTTCATACCGCCTCAGCAGTGTCGGGACCCAGCTCCGAGGAGCCGGGAAAAACTCTGGATCAGAAGAAATGAAGACAGGCAGATGATCACTCCACCGTGCCTAATCTTGCGTGGTGTAATGAGCAATATACCAGGGGTATTACTGGGTCTTCAGCCAAACAATAGTTGCTATTGCCTCGGTGGTATCTGCTCATTGAGAAAGATCAATGAGCCGATTTACCACAAGGCAGAACCTACAGATACCTGCTGGTAATGATGGTTACCAACTTCAGGAGTTAGTAGTAGCAATGGACATACAAATCTTTTTGATGTTTGAACTTTTGTTTTCATTTTTAGTTTTTCATGTGTGTGCTTATGTAAGTTCAGGAATAGCTAGTGATATATTTCAAGATAGTTACCCATAACAATTGTTATCTGAAGTTTCTTTTGTGAACAGCTCGTTTCAAGTGCAACAACAGAACCACATATTGTGAATACTACTTAGATTGTTGGTTTTCTTTTCGGGTTTGTTTTTTTGTTTTTAACAAAAATGAAAATTAAAAAAAAATATTTCATGTTGCTTAACATATGCATACAAAATCAAACTGCATATTTATTTTCTGTAACTTGTGTGTGTTATTCTTGTCATGAGAATACTACCCTGTCCTGTGAAAAAGATGTTACCACATAATGAAATGGACATTAAGCCCTGACAATCAATCACCACCCTTCCGTCAAAGGACTCCTGTATCACTTATCTGTCAGGGATTATAATTTTTCCCCCTGTAAATCATTTCTCTGTGTAAATGTCTCTGGCAGAGTCAAAGCCTATTCGCTCATTCATCTTGCTTTGATCCTTGTGTGTTGTGTTACCTTAAAACCACAAATAAACAATAAACAATAAAAGTTGACAGGTGTGGATACCAATTTTTCACCTTTTGTTTGCATTCAAATCGATTGTCAGTTCTGCTTTAATTGTTAACCAGTCATATTGTATAATTTAAGTATCGCTTTTCTTTCTTTTGATTTCAAATATACTTTCTGGTAAGATATAATCAGATGTAAAATTTTGTGAGTGATTATTTTCATTAATCTGCATATCAGTAGCTGTGGTGCCAATGTCGAGGGTTTGTATTTTTTGTCTTTATTTAAATCTTACTTACGGGGATAGTTCCAAACTGGCTCTATTTTCTGGCTGCAAGGGTTCCAAGCCTTATTACACTTAGACTACCAAACAAAGGCCTACCTTTGACTTTGAAAGATGTGTGCATTTATGTATGTATGTATGTATCTCTGTAAGATTTTATTAAGTGTGCTAAGTTCAATTGCATTCTTTTAACATCTGAGTTGACATTCAAGTTCTTTCATTTTGATATGTACATTAATGTTTTGTTGCTGTGAATTGAATTGAGTTGCACCTTTTGGTATTTGTTGACTGAAGAATTGAGTTGCATCTTTTGGTATTTATGGACTGATGAACCGAGTTGCATCTTTGGTATTTATGGACTGATGAACCGAGTTGCATCTTTGGTATTTACAGTTTGATAAACCGAGTTGCAACTTTGGTATTTATGAGCTGATGAACCGAACCAAGTTGCACCTTTGGTATTTATTGACTGATGAATTGAGTTGCATCTTTTGGTATTTATGGACTGATGAACCAAGTTGCACCTTTGGTATTTATGGGCTGATGAAGGGCGTTGCACCTTTGGTATTTATGGACTGATGAACTGAGTTGCACATTTGGTATTTATTCATTGTGTTTTTTTTGGTCTGTTGTTATTGTATAGCTAGAGCCTGTTTTCACTGCTTTTTTTACTAAATGTAGTAAAATGATCATTTTCAGCAAATGTTTTGCTATTGGTCTTTTAGTGTTTTTGCTTCTCTATAGCTTTTGTTGCACAATAAGGACTTCAACATTTTCTGTTTCCACTATTTTCCTGATTATTATTTTGAGAGATAAGTTGCATTTTTAGCTTAGTTTGGTATGCTGCAGCAATCTGTCATATATTTCCTACAATGGCGTTGGTCTTTCATCGTTATTCAAATAGAAGCTTATCTTCACAGCAGTGAACATATGTTATCTTTTTTTCTTATTATTCAAAATGTGTAGGATACATTCTTCAAACATGATGACAGGTTTTATTATGCATGTTTTTGTGGTGTTTTTTGTTTTGTTTTGTTTTTTTGTTGTTTTCCTGGGCCATTCCTAACTTTTATGACCCGTGTTGGTTTAGTAATGAAAATAAGTGTTGGCAGTTCCAAAAGGGTCAGTAATGGTTTTTGTTAACGTTTTAGCATTTTATCTTGCTGTTTTATTATTGAATGGAATTTATTATTTAGGTTAGTTTGGAAAATGCTTAAGTGATACAATACAGTGTTATTGTTAGTTCTATTTCCTTTTATATCTTGGTAGCAATTGAAATATTGTACCTGAAGTCCAAGGGTGGCCCCCTTCTTTCTCTCTCAGAGAGACCATTGTGCATGATAAATAAGTATGCAGTCTTGAAAGTTTGACTGTTTGCTTTAGAGTGTTTGTCAGGATAAATTTGATGAGTTATTCAATTAAATCACACACTGTCTTATGGTGAAAGATAATCAGGTCTTGTATTTGTACGGAACCTTCTCAGTTGTCATTGAATTAAGTGAAAGAGTACAGGTGATCAAGTTGTTCAGGAGATCAAGTTGTTCAGGTAATCAAGTTGTTCAGGTGATCAAGTTGTCTAAAGAAGAAAATATGCGACACATCTCTGACGAAGTAGATTCATGGTGCATGTCATTTGCTGTATGTGAGAGAAGTTTCAGATACACATTGCCTTTCCCAGTTAAGCTTTGATATTTTATCTAGGTTAACATCAGATGTCTTAGTGATATGAATTGATGGCTTCTTGCAAGGTGTTGTCTATGGTGCAGGCAAACCACTCGAGTCTGTTGTTGTTTGTACAGGAGATGCAGAAACTGATCTAAACAAACCAAACAAAGTAGAGGAATATGCAAAGTGCTAATGCATTGTATTTCAATAACAAATTGTTAATTTTAAAATCTGATGGCATTGAAATACGTGTATTTAGTCAAGCTGTATTCCATTTCTATGTCTCCATTTCTAGAAAACCTTGAGTTAAGTGGTTTCCTTGCAATGTTGATGATGTGACTATCTCCACTTTTTACCTTTCCAAGAAAAAAATCTTTGCAGTGAAAAAGGAGGTCAAAATTATGGAAGGTACGTGTTTAGTTCCAATTTGGCCTAAATGTGGAGATGTCCACTTTTCATACCTGTCCCAGAAAAAGAATTATGGCGGTGAAAAAGCGAGTCAAAATTAGCCAGAGTATGTGTTAAGCACTAATTTGGCCAAAACTGGAGATAATCAGTTGTTGCAGGTAGCCGTCAAAATCTCGAGTCATTCCATTCACTTTATTGCACTTGATTTTAGATTCTTCCACTTCATCTTCAGAAAAATTCTGAATATGATCAGAAATGAATGTCTGAGGGATATGCTTGATTGTATTGTGGTAAATTTTTACTTTTGTTGCTATTGAATTGTGTTATAGAGTCTCCTATCTTAAAATAATTTAGTTCTGAGGGGTTACATTTATGTGTAAATCATCCTCTCTGTTGTGTGTAGTTTGATCTGTTCCTTCTTTGAACTAATTCTATCATCTTACTTTTCCGTGGGCTCCTCTATGACCCTCATGTGTCGTGGAGCCCTAAAAGTTTTTGAGTAAAACCATGAATAAACAAATAAACAAACAAGATCTGAATAGTGTGTGTAGCCCTTGAGCTGCTGTCACTCCGACTGTGTTCCCTTTAATCATCATCGCCGTACCTTAGGTTTTTTCTCCTCCATCCAATGCATACAACAAAGGAAAGACAACTCAGTGCAGTCTGTGTCGCATTTGATTTTATAATATTGTATGTCATTCTCATTTATGACCTTAAATTGAATTCATGGATTATCATTGTCATCACAATGTAGAATGATCGACTTTCCTCCTCCTTTTATTGTCTTGCGGAGTTTTTGACTCATGTCTGTCAATCAAAATTCTGATATCATTTCCTTTTTATAGCATCCTGCTTACTATAGTGAATATAGCCTGCAGTAGCTTCAATGCCGTTCTGGTAGCACACATTCCAATTGCTTGACATCGGTCTTCAGTAGAAAGTGGTTGATACGTGATTTTGACTCTGAGCTCTTGGAAGGTTCTTGTTGTTTTTCTCCGTCAAAAGGTTCAAGGTTGTGACAATTTTGAATGATGACATTCGAATCATCGTGAAACAAGATTATGCCTAAAGCCCAATTTTGAGATGAGGAGACATTTCCTTCCTAAGAAGCGGGCGGTTGGTGGGAGTCCCTGGTGGGCTCTTCTACTTCTGTTTCTTTTCTTTTACACTTAAGTTGTCATCTTACTTTTTCCCCTTTTCTGTGATGTCCTGTTTTTGTTGTCTTGTCTGCAACTCAATGCTCATCCCTTATTT
>JBCIKM010542525.1:0-17815 GCA_039654465.1 Melibe viridis | reverse complement strand
CAGTGAAAGAAAAGAAACAGAAGTAGAAGAGGTACCAAGGACGCCTCCAACCTCAATTCCTCAGTGGACAGACCACACTTATAAGATGTCCCTTTTGTGTATAGACTATTACTAATAGAAAGCCAGGTATGGTGAGGTTAAAAAATCATTGCATTATGTTTTTCTTCTGTCTTAAAACATGCACAACAAGTTTTTAGTAGTAAATGAGATGATCTACATCAATCAATGTGAAATTTGTCAGTGCAAATAGAAATAAATATAACACAATAAAAAACCATATTGCAGAATACAAACTTATGCTTATAAATAGTTTGGAATAGAGATCTTCAGACGAATGAAAATTTAAGACTTCCTCCTCTTCATACAGATTCCTCACTAGTAGTAGTAGGTGAATACCACAGACAGTTTTTTTCCCCTTTCAAAGGGCTGATAAGTATTTGCTAACTATAAATTCATTCACTCATGCATGGCAGTTCCAAATCACCAGACCTTTCAGTCTGTGCATCCTTCAGGCAAAAGTTTGTACCAAAAGGTGTAGTTTTTCCTATTCAGCTCAGCATTAGATTTGGCACAATTTGTACAAAGAATAATGGCCTTCCTGAGGCATTTTTGACGGTCAAGCCTTATTTGAAACAAGAACAAAAAAACTGTTCTGAACAAAATGAGCACGACTCCTGTGTTGTTAAAGCACTTGATTACACATGGAGCACAACCATTTTCCTCATCAAAGTTTCATTTTCATTCTTTATTAAAAATTAACATTGCATTAGCATCCATCATACAGTATGTACAAACAGCTGGTTTTCTTGTCAGAGAATTTAGACAATCAAATTACAGGGAATTTCTTTCCTCTTCTCCTTGAGCAACACTTGAAACATCAAAAAACAAAAAGAACACAGACCCGAGATGGACAAACAATGTAAAAAACAAAAACAACTGCCGACAATTGCAAACTGCATTTAGAATTTCATTGGGCAGAAAATTCTGGGTTTGCACTTTACAATTCAAAGCATCATGTGTGTTAGAGGAGAATCCAAAATAAAAAACAACACATCAAATGCAAATTACAGTTTTAGAATGTTGTTGGGTCAGAAGGAGAATTTATGGTTTGCAGTGCAGAATTCTGGAGCGTCTTGTGTATAAGAACATCATCCAAAGCAGAAAAATAATACTTATCAGGTACAAGCCACATCAAATAATAAAAATCTACTTGTTCTCAAAAGACAACATAGACATTAAGTAGTTGTGGTATGTATGGAGAGCTAATCTCATCACTGTTTGGAAATAGGTTATAACATGTCATAAAAGACAGAAGAGAGAGAAAGGATTCTTCACAATTTATACTACACAGTGCAGCACACAATCATTGAAAATACAAACATCAAACTCTTCTATTTTATTGAAAAAATTTTTTCCCATTTTTAAATCTTCAAATCCTCATTCTTTGTCAATGCTTGAACCAAATTTACCTCTCACTGTTTGTTCCTCATCCCCCTTCTATTGTGCCTTTGAGTTCCATAAACAATGTGCTGCAGTGTAGAAGTAGGTTTTATTTTGTCATCTATACAATGCTTTTCCAAAAGAGTGAGAAAGCTCTCCAATATTCATACAATTTAATACCACTCAGATCAAATCTATATCAACAGTAATAATGTGTACATTTTCATAGAAGAAGAATCTGGTTTAGTATGGCACTCTGAGTGCATATATGAGGTGAGTCAACACAGAATTTATTATGACACCACCCTTTTGATTAGGTACCATAATAAATAAATAAACAATATTGCTGATGTCTGGCTCTATGTCTCAAAATAAAGACCAAAATTTACCACAACAATTTTTTTCATTCTCATGGTATCAAAATACATCAATGCAAATGAAAAAACAAGAGAATTTTCTACAACTACAACACAGGTGGGATTCAATTCACCAAGCAGTAAAACTACTTTATCACAAATTGAAGATCATATTTTGATTTGAATATCAAAAGCGATAAGAAGGCAACAAATATAAATGAATGATGAAAGCCTCAAAGTTAAAGCAATTTCTACAATCTCCAACTAATTAGAAAACAGAAAACTTAAGAACTAATGACTAATTTTCTTGCCATTAAAGCTTTTGTGTTACAAACAAATCAACAGGACATAAAACCAACAACTCAAACACAGTATTAATCGCTATATGCCATTGCACGCATGCAAAAGTAGTGCCAAAAGGGGTGAGCTTATAAGTTATTAGTGACGTCAAGCAAGTGTCCATCATTTTTGTTCGTCAGTGTTCATTGCTGGAAAAGACTGAATTGAATTGCATCATTTTTTACACCTTCTCCATCCTTCATATCAACTAAGAATCATTATATAACATAATCCTTATTTCATGATGTGAAGGTCTGCATCAAATATATAGACAGAGTGAGCAAAATTCTTTTTTTTTCTTCTTTCCATTGTTTCTTGGGGGTTTTTATTCATTCCAAAACTTGCTTTTGTGCCACTGAGTTGGGGGAAATGGGGCAGGGGGGGGGAAGGGGGTTTGCTTTGGGGCAGTATTTCCCATTCACAGTTCAGTGCTCATACGTGTGGTCAGGGCCTGAATGCGTTTGGCGTTGCAGTTCTTGCACAGGATGTGATCGTCAAGTGGATAGCAGCCTTTGCCCTCTGCTTCTGAGCTCAACTGGCAGTGGCAATCCTGGGTAAGAGAGTAGTGTGCAAAGGCTATCAGTTGTGTCAAGTAAATTGTGAGCCTACACAATGCTCCCATCAATGGTGTAAATTGAGAGTATATACAATGCTCATCTATCCATCGGTGGTGTAAATTAAGAGTATATACAAGCCTCATCTATCCATCAATAATGTAAATTTTGAGCATATACAAAGCTCACCTATCTATCAACTGTGTCAACAGTGAGCCTATACAAGGCTCATCTATCCTTCAATGGTGTAAATTTTGAGCCTAAACAATGCTCATCTATCCATCAATGGTGTAAAAAGTAAGCCTATATTATGCTCATCTATCCATCAATGGTGTAAATTTTGAGCATATACAATGCTCATCTTTCCATCGATGGTGTTAATTTTGAGATAGTGTAAATTTTGAGCATATACAATGCTCATCTATCCATCACTGGTGTAAATTGTGAGCCTATACAATGCTCATCTATCCATCAGTGGTGTAAAATGTGAGCTTTTGAGAGGCCTATATCTAGACAAGCTCCTCCATCCGATCAAACAGCCTGCTGCTATTTACACGACAGTAGCCTCCCTACCTCACATCTGTAGCAGTCCACATGGAAGGATTTGTCCATGGCCACAATTCGAACCGTTTCCTCTTGACCAGGCCCGGGCATGATGGGACGCTGGCACATGCAGCAGCGGGGAGCAAATTTCCTGCAAATGCATGGAAAAAACAAAATTTTAGCGACAAGCCTTTCATCCTGTCTACAGAAGAAACAGTGTTATAACTATAATGGCAAGCAAATGTCCTGCCAACCCAAGAAAACTTAGTGACAACAGGAAGCAAATGGCACTCATTCACTTGTTCCTCCTAATTATTTAAGCTGCCTTGATCAGAGTCCCCATTCTATGGGTTCAGTCTCCTAGTATCACATACTAAAAGTGGATTCTGGTCATTTTCCACCTGTCACAAATATGTCTGTTTCTTTCAAATTCTTGTTTTAGGTCAATGGCTATCCTACAGTTTTCAACAAGTCAATAAAATCTTTAAAAAGAGATTGAGAAAAGAACTGTAACATTCGGAATGCCAGCCAGAGCTTACGTACTTGTGGAAGTCCTCAATGCAGTGAATCTGGTTGGTGGCATCCACCGTGAAGGGAATGCCATCCAGGGATTTGCCACAGACCACACAGGTGAAGCAGTCCGGATGGTATGGCTTGCCTGTGGCTCTCAGCAGCTGGTGGAGCAAGACAAAAGGGAGGTGAAGGGCACAGATAAAACACAAGAAATAACAATGATTATTGCTGACAATGAGGAAAAGTAAAAAAGAAGGAAAATTTTCCAACCTGGTCGCAAACCCAAACTTCAACATAAAAATGAAATTAGAACTAACTTAATGAAAACTTATGAAGAACAACTTACAGCTGACCCAAACACACACACACACAAAACAGATACCCAAGGAAAATCATCAGCACCAGCACTGAATAATATAACTATAAAAATAATCAATAAACATTTTCAAATTCAATTCAATTCAATTAGCCTTCCGCATTTTAAACATTTTACCATACAAAAACTGTTTCTTCTTTCGCTGAGGACACTAGGCATAAAATTGTGATTACAATGAGTTTACAGCCACATCTAACATGGGTACTGACACACAAACATACACATGTTCAGAGGAAACATATATGAGGGAGAAAGGAGGAAGTAAGGCACTGACAGGTGTGTGAGAAGTGAGAGAGAAGATTTTGAAGTCCAAGAGATGTGCTCTCGAAAGCAATCAGGTAAATCTCTATCTTACAAATAAAAGAGTGCAATTTGTTTTAATGGTGTGAGGGGAAAAACATGTTCACAAACTAAAAAATGTAAAGTTATTTCTATGATAGCTCATATGACGAATTCTTATTATATTTCTTATTACATTTGATGAGAAAACAACCTTTTTCAGATGTCTTCATAGATTCAAAATTCATGTATATATGTAGCGCTTATTCCTAGTTTAATTCTATGCATCATGTTTTAGTTCATGTTTCATAACTGACAAGAAAGAGAACCCATTTACATGCGTGCTTCATGGAAAGGATGATGAATGCCTTGTGTACATACCCTGTCTGTGATTGGCTTGGAACAGATGGAGCACCTCTCCAGCGTATTCTGGCATGGAAATGTGAAACAAGTCAATGGCTTATCCAAAAATTAATTCTTTTCCCTCATGACAGTATTCAGTCATTCAACTTTGCATCAACTCAAAAGACAAAAAAAAGGAATACTTGAGAGGATGTATAGAGTAAATCAATAACACTAACACATTTCAAAGTATGCTCAAAATCATACTCTACAAGCTTTAGTGAAATAAAGTTAAAAATAAAAAATCAAACAAGTTTAAATTTTACTCTCCACCTTTCTTGATTTACACTCCACACCTCTTCAGAAACAGAGGCAAAATTTCATTGAACTCATAAGGAATATATAAAACCCAAAACTTTATATCAACAGATTTGAATAGAAATGACATATTTGGTAGATGACATCTTCATAAAGATGTTTCAATTTTTAAACAAATGTCTGATTGTGACTCATTATGATGATTCATTACATGCCAAAGGTGCAAGAATTAGCTGCAGTTGCAGTACTCACCACATAGCATTCCTCGCAGTACGGTTTGCCCTCCATGGCAAAGAAAGACTTTCCATGCAGCGCCGAGTCTGTTGGAATCAAATGTATCAAGCACAATTAAACATAACACGAAACATCATGAGGGATAATTTCAAAACTAAAAAAAGAAAAAAAAAAGAAAAAGATCAGGAAGAGAATTAATATCTTATTTCCTGTTTCTTTCTCTTTGGGTTCATCAGCTGGGCACTGTTCATACAGAAAACCCTCCTGACAATTCTTGCTAAACAGTGGACAAAAGAAAATTGAAGTTAAAAAAAAAAAGACAAAGAACAAAGTAAAAATGAAATAGTATACAAAACTGTGAAGGTGAAAACAACCTATTTCAAACCTTCTTCTCTACTTAGAAACTTGTACTCGAGGTTCAAGTATTGTTTCCATTTGCCCTGCTTGTTAACTATTTATAATGGTGACTTCCGGTAAGTTATTTTTTGTAAACTTTGTTGTAATGTGGTATCGTTTTTTTGTCTGTTTGTCTCCAACTGTTTTCAGACTGAATTGGGAAAATCAGAAAGTAAGAATTTAGACACAAAATATCTGACCATACGCACAGCTCTGAAAATTTCAGAATTTTATTGCTGTGTGAATCAATAAATTCACAATAGTTGACAGACGCTGAGCACAGCCTTGCAGTTTTGCGAAGAGGTAGCCGTGCGTTGTGTAACATGTTGGCAGTGCCGTGTAGTGAAAGATGAAGTGAGAGAGAAACAAGTATTTCTTTCCCATGGCTTCCAAAAGTCGGAATTCTGACTAAAGTCCGAAAATGTACACCACTGTATACTTCAAACAAACAAAAAAGTACACAAATAACAAAGCAATTGAAATCAGGTTTAGATGACTAAATAGGACAAAAATGGCTGTCCTCATCATCATCATTGCCCTCTACCAGGGTAAACGTGTTTTTGTGCTTACTGCAGCCAACGCAGGTGAAACAGCTGGTGTGATACACATTGTCCATGGCCGTACACGCGTTGTTCTCACCCGCCACAGTGCCCCCACATCGACCACAGAGACCTGAAAAACAGTATCATTTTTCTACCCATCATCATCCAAAAAACTGAACCAGGTAGGTACTCATGATTACAATAATAATGACTTTTACACCGAAATAAACATTTTCACTGTTCACAGAGTTTGGCTGCAAGGGTCAATGAAGCTGACCAACTTTGGTAGATACATAGTTTTTATGCTTGATTATTTGTTGGTAATTTTAATTTGAAAAATCGCTGGTAGATAAGGAAAAAACACCCTAAAAGCAATGTAGATAATTTAATTATTTCAATAACACACAAAAAAACATCATCACATGCAACATCACATTTGGGCTATTTTTATTTATTGAATGAAAACAAAACAAACACTCAAAATAAATAAAAGACTATGCGCATTATATCAAATTTTCTTAAATTTCACAGCTAATTGGACAAAATCAAATTATTTTTAAAAAACACAACCACCTAATCACATCCCATCTCACAATGTCTAAAATGAAGCCACACCTGTACTTGATTGGATTGGATGGGTTGTATTATATTCTTTACATAACTAGGTAGGCTGATGGCAAGTGTGAGTGTACCAACCCCAATAATCGGCAGATTGGCCTTGACCTTGGCTAGGGGCTGTCATGTTTTTCAGGAGCAGGTCTGTCAGGGCGTCTACTTCTGCTTCCTTTTCCTGTTTGGGACCCGTGGGAGGGGAACTGGGACCAGCCTGTCAAGAATCATGGTGATTGAAAAGTTTAAAAAACAAGTTCAAATTCCAAAACTATTCAACCAAATTTTTAGTCTTTGAAATTTAAGTTGATTGACCCTGTTTTGTGTTGAGATATGATCCACTCTACAAAATAGATATCATCTCTCAAAACACATATTGACAACACAGAGAGAATGTAAACAATGGCCACCGCCCACAACAGCATGATGGTCCAGGAAGACCCAGGATCTTTGAACCCCCCTTTGTGTAAAAAAGACCTCAGGATGTCCAACTTGTGAAATGGGTGATGAACACTGAAAAAAATCAGGACACAAAAGAGAAGGGAAAAAAGTAAGACAATATAAAAGATAAGTAGAAGAGTCACCCAGGGACTCCCACCAGCCACCCATCATCATTGGAGGGCTGAACCTCCATGGCTGTGAAATGAAGACCTATTCATATAGGTACCCTTTAGTCCTAGTGGGGTTAAGACTTTTTATTATCTATATTTGTGAGCAAACTGATCAGAAAGAATAACAATATAGTGGCATCATGTTTGTTTTTATTCACATGGGCCAAGTGATGATAAAATAACCCAGCATAATCAAGTTTCCATTTAAAGACAAAGTATCTGACATTTTCAAATGATTACAGCTGATGAATTCATTATAGTAAACACTGCATTTAAAATCTATTATAAATAATGCAAGATTGCTCACCCTGGCACCAGGTGGCACCATGGGTCCTGGTACAGGTCGCTCCTGAACAGGATGAGTGGAGTGACTAGGGTGGGGGCGACTAGGAGGGCTCTGGACTCCTCTGGGACCTATGCCACATTGAGAAAGACGAGATCTTATTACCCTTCTGTAACCAATCAAATCGTGTGAAGCATTGGAGCACAAAATCCACCATCAAGTTTTCTCATTTTTATTATTATCAAAAGTAATTAAAGTAAGTGTTGCCATTATAACGCGCTTATCTCCTTGATCATCACCATCTTCTAGGTGTTTTACAATACCAGTAAGGAGAGGAGACAGCAAAATCATCAAAACATGATTGTGTAATGTCTTCACTAATGACAAAATAAATGAGAACAGATCTTACCTATTGGCTCATATGTGTGGACATCAGATCGACCTTGAAAACCACTTTCTTTGGAGGTAGGTGTTGGGGGAGCAATGTTGATTTGAATGTTGGCGTAGTTGGATTCCGGCTTGTGGCTGTGATCAGGGTACTGAGGACCTGCTGTTTAATGAAGAATAAAAGTCAAACCTTCTGAGTCCATTAGTTACAGCAAACCAACCCAATAAACATGATGCACTCAAACAAATATGAAATAAAAAGTAAATGGTGTATATTAACATTTACATAGCACCTTTTACTAAGGCCTGAAAGTGCATTGCAATACAATACAGCACCCATGATGATACAAGCAGCCTGTGCATGCTATAATATTTTGGACTGAGAAAATCTCCACAACCAGGGTGACCTCCAAGCTTTACATCCATCTCTGATCGGATGAGGTTAGTATGGTGAAGTGTATTGCCTCAAGTCAACTACTACAGTTTGTAAAGCCTAACTCAACACGGCCCAGTTAAAGAGATTTGATGAACGAGGACAAAGTATGTTACAGAGATTCCGTTCTGCTTGATACTACAACACATAGGCAAGATAAGTTCAACTCAAAGACGGACCAGTTACTCAATTTACCAATTTTCCCCTCAGGCTGCCTTGAATGCTGGGGAGGAGCTGCTCGATATTCATCCGTCCTCATATAACGTGCTTCCCCAGAGTAAATATTGCTGTAGATGTGAGAGTCATCCTCGCCATAGGCTTGTGGTGGGGCAGGCGGAGGGGGTGGAGGGAAGTCATCTTCCAAGCTGTAGTTGTACTGAGTGGTGTCAGGGGGAGGAGGGGGTGGGTAGTTTTTGTCTTCGTGGTAGTTATCTACTTGAACAGATCTGTAACCTTGCCCTGCTGTGTTTGAATAAATAAATAAGAATAACTCATTGTTTCTACAGCCAATGTCTTTATGGTCATTGTACAAGGAGAACAAGGCGTAACAGTCTGGCCACCACTGCTCATCTCTAAATAAAACCATTACAACAATAAAGAACAATTCGTTTTTTACTGCTGCCTTTTCAACTTTCATGCACCCCTGACAGATCTGATTATCCTTGCTACTTGAAATTTAAAACTCAGAAAGAAATAAAAGTAGACTTTTACCGGGTTTATATGGGGTTGGCACTGCAGAGAAGGGTTTTGGGGCAGTGGCTGGAGCAACTTTCTTGTAGCTATTGTTTTGGATGCGGATAGGCTGGTGGTATTCTTGATCCATTCTGAATACCGTACTCACTGAAAATAAAAATCAAGGAAAATCAAATAGTGAGGTCACAAAATTTTGAGGTAACAAAAAAAAATACAGATATTAAGATGAAAATAAAAAATGTACGACTATATCATCACTGATCCATAAAACTTATTTTGTTTCATATATTTTAACTTTATTCATGCTCTTTAATTAATAAGGATATACAGAAACACAATGAAAAATAATGTGATTTTTATTTGGCTATATTAATGCTATCTATTAATATTATTATTATCATTAGTCTAGAGTTTCATCCGCTATGTGGGTTGCAGATGTAAAGCTGGGTCTATATTGATAACCAGCAATGAGTGAGTATGTGGAACCACTTCACCTCAGCGAGCTTACCTCTCTGAACTTTGTCAAGTGATACTCTTTGACTCTCCTCCTCCACCAACTCTCCTCATCAACCCCATCATTACCAACAACACCATCATCATCACCGACATCATCAAACTTTCTTTGCCATCATTACTGTCATGATTGCAAATATTAGCTCTGACTTGTCATAGGGCAAGCAAATTGGATCTGCGATATACAAAGCAAATTACATCAAAGCTTTCTCACAAAGAAATATAACTCCTAGCTCAAGGAGCATTCCATCTTGGTGCTCTTAAACCTTTGGGGTTAGGTGCTTAAATGTGTGAGGCCGTTGAGTGATTTTATATGGAGCTGCAATATGTAAGACTCAATCACTCAAGAAGAATTACAAGAGTATTAAAAATGACCTGGAGATGATTCAACATTGCAATGCATTGCTTCATTTCTGAGGATGCAGATGCTTGAAGCAGTACTGTAAAATGGCTACATAATGCATTATCAGGTGCAAAATAATCAATATGTTTAGTGTTAAATCCCATCCCCCAATTATGTGAATTTCAACAGCAACTAAAACAAGAGGCTGCAAAAAAGAATGGAAGTGCAACACTCTTAACTAAGCAATCAACTATTATATCATAATCCTTCTCTTCAGCAGCAATTTCAATTGAACAGCTTTCCTCCAGATAGATCAAGGTTATGATCTTTTAATTTCAAAGAAAGGGGTCTCAAAAACTCAAGCCATGATGTGCAAACTTCATTGATAAACAGACGATACAGAAGAAGAGAAGCACACAGTAACCATTAGTTTGGATCTTGTACTCTAGATACACTTAAATTTCATTCATTTAATAAAAATGCGTTAGACTGCATTATGTAGCAGCTTAATGAATGACCCAGTTCTTCAACAGAAAGCCTTCTTTCACAAACCACCAGATTCCCTTTGGATATTAGACTAGCAGAGATTAGATATGAAACAATACTCAGTTCCTGATCAATTAAGTTGGACCCTAGGATGTCTGAAGATACTGAATAAATTTGTTTATTTGGATCAAGCTGAAAATCCTTAATAGGTTCTTCCTTCCACAAATGCAAATAATACAAGGCTAAATAAAAGGGAGCATTATGATATAGCAGATGCAATTCATCCTCATAGGCAAATAAGCTCAGAGTTATTTGTCCACATAGATGGATTCCTCTTGCTGTATGGACTGACAAAAGGCCAAAAATATTGGTTTGTAGACAAATATAATTTTAGTTTGATATATCTATAGGGCCTAAAACATTTAAGACAAATATAATTTCGGTTTGATAAACATAAGGCCTAAAGTATTTAAGGCACGGTGGACTGATCATCTGTCTGTCTTCATTTCTTATGATCCAACACTGCTAAGGCAGTATGAAGGGATATGGATAACAAAACAAAACAAGTACTCAAGTGGTATTTGATTAAAGAAATGACACATGTTGTATTTGTTACAAATTTGTATGACTACCTTTATTCTATGATTTTCCCCATCATGTGCAATTATGATGCACAGACAATCAAATCCGCTTAAATTTTAAGCTATATAGAGTGAAAATGGTTATGAGTAAAGTGTAGGGAGGACAAGACAAAGCCATAGACAAAGGTAAATAAAAAAAAAGAGAAGAAAGAAAATTAATTGTCTCAAAAAGTCGAACTCAATGGCAGGGACTCAAACCACGGATCTCTGGATTGCCGGTCCAGCGTGCTAACCATTACAATACAAAGGCCATCCAACCATTGAGACAATATAAATTATTTAAACCTTTACCGCCCACACAATGAAACAGAAATGACAACAAGAAGAACATAGTTGCTCCAATAATATTGGTGTGAAACAAAGAAGTAATGGCAAGGAGCAGAAACAGGGAATCAAAGATTGTGAAATTTCATAGGTTTAGTGTTTGCATGTGGACGAAAAGTCACTTCCTTTAAATACCACAGTAACAAATCTAGACCACCACTTGCGTTCATTCTTTCCCAGCTTAATAAGACTGTGGAACAAATCTATCAGGTTCAGTCCAAATGTGGAGAAATTAATGCATTGTCTCGATTATATTACTCTCAGATCAAGGAATATAATTCAACAGCTCTCCCTGAGGCCATTTAGAACTTGATTTGTTCTTGACGCATCTTACACACACACACACATACACATATCTGCAGAAATACTTAGCCTTACTGAGTCTGTCTATATAACTAAAGAAGAAGAAGAAGGAATGTGAGTATACAAATAATCGACGAGGCCAGTGTTTATATTCCAACTTGTCCAAAAACCTTTTAAGAGAGACTTGTCAAACACGGAAATGTTACGAGATGAAACCGATGGATACCCGATTTGAGTGAGTTAAAAAAAGCATTCTGAGATTTTTTTTCAACAATAGGTCTGTCTATTTTTAATAAGATTACACCAAATTCTTGACGGTAATAGAGACTAGGGTAAATACTGTACCTTGCAAACGTAGCTACAGGAGGTTATGGCGTAGTTTACAAGATAAGTGAAGAAATGTCTCCAAAAATGGTAAAGAAAACACGGATATTTGGCAAGAGCTCTTTTAGTCTTGAGAACGCGAAAAGCAGCTTTCTTCTCTGCGCAGATTTTTCGTCTGCAGAGAAGAGCTGCACTCGTTTGGTCTGAGCGTGTTTTCACATTAATTAGTGTATTAATTAGCGATCGATGAGGTCCAACGTTAACATGTAGCGAAAACAAAGAGTTTGAAAAGAGAGATAAAATTCTTGACATCCCATAGGTCACTCTTTGTTGGAAGAGGTAGTGTCTAATGAGCATGTAAGGAGAGAGTATTACCAGATATTTTTTAGGTTATGTCGGCGCTTGGTGATGTCTTATTAATTATAATTATAATGTGAACAGGTTGAACGACTTCAGCACTCTGACCTGACCCACTAAGCTCCGAAAATTGACGATATTCTCAGCTGCTCCTACTCCGTCGCCACCTCTCTCTCTCTCTCTCTCATGGTCGAAAACACACGAGTGGTAGATAGGTTAGGCATTTGCATAACTTTCGCATCGAGATTTGAAAAAAGATGTTTGTAAATTTATTTCATGTACGTACTAGTCTACATAATTTAATTATCATTTAAGACGACGCCAGTATGTTTGGGATTGTTTTGTTTTTTTTCTGGACAGGGGAACAAAGATGACCCGCTGCTGTGACTTTCGTGTGTGTGTGTGTGTTTCTCCAATGTCTTTCACATGAATTTGCGAGTTATTCCGTGACACGGCTGACGACACATCTCATGGCATACTTAGACTTAGACACTCACTCGCACTTAGTCTGGGATGAGTCAGCTCGCCTACGATGTGTCCGAACTTAGTGATAATGATGAATAACACACACACACAAGCACGTCGAGAATACTCTGAAGAGTCCGTGGCCATGATTTAAGCTTTGGATAGAAGAAGAAGAAGAAGAAGACGTCATCAATGACGTCAAAGACCTTTGCCTACCCACCAATCCCTTGTTTACTACTTCTACAACACTACCACTTCTGATTTTTCGTCGGCCTGTCATCACCAGTTGATTGACACTTTGACATTGACGACACGGCCAGCCGGCGCTGCACCCCCCCCCCCCCCCTCCCCTTTTTCTGCCCCTCAGGCTGATCACATCTCCACAGCGCCATTTGGGGCGGGTGTCTGACGCGTAACTGAGGAGGCGGACATGCTGCAACTGCAAACGATTATTTAGCTACGCGAAAGGAAAACCGTTTTTGTTGTTTGTTTTTAAATAAATGTACGAAATTTGTTATAGTTCTGACCGATAAATTTAAAACTAGAGACCTATGAGTCCCGCAAATCTCTCGCCATCACAATTAGTCTACTTTACGAAAGGAAATAGTCGTAAAGCAGTCAGACGTTTACTTTACTCGCTACTACTACTACTGCTAGCAAGTGTACTTGTTTACCACATGGGTCGTACAAATAAGATCATACTGGTCGACTCTCGCTTTTGGAGTGCACAGACCACCAGTAAGCAGCAACTGTAAATGTTACACAGACATACACAATCATAATCTCGCCGTTTCAAACCAGCCCGTCTGATGTGTGACTCGTGTCCCTTAGAACGGAGCTGAGTGAATTATCTATGTATTACTATTATAAATTTTCCGACTTTCCGTCTGTCTCTGTGTCACTGAGCTCAACTGCTCTCCGTTGAGCAATCTTTGCAACTAAGGTCTCAAATCAAAGCTCTCACGTCGAGGAATGTAGATGGGGAATTTCATATGATATTTATTAAGAAACGGATAACTTTACAAATAACCATATAATTAGTGAGAGAGAGAGAGAGAGAGAGAGAGAGAGATTGTTTATTGGAGGTTTTAGGGCCCCACGACACACGAGGGTCATAGAGGAGCCAGAGAGAGAGAGAGAGAATAGATTTGAGACTTCATCATGGTTGTTGGTTTGTTTCTTGTCACAAATGCCCGTGACAAGAGGCTGGGGAGGGGTTATTGAGAGGAATTGAGACACGAGGGAAAATCAATTAAGCTTACGGCGTCGAGTGACGAGGTGACAAATGTTCGGCTGCTTTGTGAACAAGACTTTCAACTGGACAAGCTAAGAAGACATTTATCATATTTACCACCCTTCTCCAGTCATGGGCCTCTAACTACTCACGGAGACTGTCTAAATACATATGAGAAGACCACTGCCACAAAAAACACCTGGAGTGGAAATGAGCAGTGGTTCATCTCCGCCAAAGCCACGCACAGCGTAAGGAAACCATTTCAGTTATAGATGTGCTGGATTTCATCTGGGTGTTGACATCCAACATGATGCCACATTTTGTCAAGAGACATAGACCTGCCTGTGTTACAATGCCTACACATAACACAAATAAACCCGAGAGATTGATGGACCGATCTTTGCACAATTAGGTACAAAATTGCTCACCCAAACACAACAGGCGAGCATACTCAAAGTAGGTAGAGGCTTATTCAATAAGGAATGATACTCCTGTTCAATCCTTTTCATTCAGCGCCAAAGCTTGTTTGTTTATTGGTGATTTTAAGGGTCAACAACACACAAGAGTCATAGAGAAGCTCAGAGGAGAGTTAGAGTTAGAGAGGAGTTAAAAGAGAGAACAGGTCAAATCACAAGCAGCAGAGAGATGATTACTTTAACCCCCCTTGTGTACTTAAGTTTTCAGTATGTCTGACTGACTTGTGTGACCCTGGAGTTATGTAACGAAAGACATGACATGGGGGATGACCACTGAGTTCCAAACAAGACACAAAGGAAAAGCAGAGAAATACGCTATACTATAAAAAAATAAATCGTTGCTGTCCAGGAAAACTATAGTAAGTCAAAAACTTTTCAGGAGCAAAAATCATGATCATTTGGACAGATACAATAACATACTACATATTTTCAATGTTAAATAGAGGGAAAATGAAAACAGATATAGCTACAGAACCAACCAGTTAGATCTGCAAAGGGAAATAACTGCAGTAAAGAGAATAAAAAATTAAAACCTTTTTTTTCCACAATAGTTTTCCTGGACAACAACAAAATGCAGTATGGACATAAAGCCCTTTTCCATTGGTAAACATCCTAATAAGCGCTTTAAAATAAAACGTCCCTGGCAGACAACCAACATATCAGATTAGAGAAAATTTTTTTCTTGAACTTTGGGAGATTATAATGTCATAACCAGAGATTGGTCAAGTAAAGCACTTAGAGTTAGAGTATGGTGATGACAGTGGATACAAGATATATAAATCTAATATTATAATAATTCAACTGTTCAAATTCTCTATTTTGTTAAAAAGCTCAACAATGATATTGACTCAACATACTTAGTGTTAAATAAACACAAGATATACTTAGGTATGTATTCATTTTCTTAAAATTTTGTAAGCTGATACAAAAAGGGTTGTGTTATGAATTATTGAATTGATAAAAGGAATATGAAGTTATAATCTCTCTAAGTTCAGGATATTTCTATCCTTGCACTGAATATAACACACAATAATATATAAACAATCTGTTAGGCATGTACTATTTTTGGACAGAGATAAAGTTATCTGATCGACAACCCGTGGTCCGAACTTTACACCAATCTCTGATAAGATGAGGTAAGTGTAGTATAGTATCATACCGAGAGCAAAAAAATTAACAAGATAAGATTGACATAGGTAAAATTTATTCATGACAATTGTTTGGGGTCCTTTTTTTTTAATTTTTGATTAAAAGATACTCCTATGCCCTTTCTGATCATACCATCCACACAAAAAAAAAAAAAGAAGAAAAGAGTGCATTAAATACCCTCCCCCCCCCCCCCCCCTCAACCCAATTCCCACCACTGTTCAAGGACTGTGATGAACTACATGATCTTGAAAAAAAAAAGAAAAGAAAAAGACTAGATGGTGTTGAGTTTCTCATTGAGCACCAGCTGAGTCTTCGTCAGGTTGGCCAGATACACCACCATCAGTAGATCCTGCGGATAGAGACAGTACAAGAGTTATAAGACAGAGGTAAACAGGGAGAAAAACCTTCAAAAGCTCATTCATACACAGTAAACACCTTACTTTCAGTCTGAATGTACAATTATCAGGGTTGCATATGTCAAGGAATAATATTACAGTATCTATTGCAGGGCGAGTTAATCTATTCCTATTAAATCAGCTTCCAGACTGTTCTCCCATCACACAAAAACTATCCAGCTCAAGCCAGAAGAAAGCAACCACAGTTTTGGGCATCTCACAAAATGTTTTTGACACTATAACATTGCCCGTGCACATACAGCATCAGTTGTTCATCAATTTCTAGCCTCAAAGAACACGAAACCCTTTGATCATCCTCCATACTCTCCTGAAATAGCACCATGTGACAATTTCCTTATCCTTAGGCTTAAATGCCAGTGAAAGGACATGGTTTTAATGTTTTTGTTGACATTTAGAGAGATTCATAGAGCATGTTTGACATGGTGACCACAAAAGAACTGCAGGAAACATTCTGTTCCCCTTAGGATTGTAAAAATCGGTCTATCAACTCACAAGGGGACTACTTTGGAGGCCTCAATGAGAAAAAAAAAAGTCAATTCAAAGAGTAGTCTTTGGGTTTTGAAAACAATCTGGAAACTTATTGAGCAAAGTGACATCTGCAACATTGCACTCTTCAATAATTTCCATTCCAAGAAATTTTAGACATCATATCATGTATTCTGGAATGTATTTAGTTTGTGGGGAAAAAAACCTTTAGGTACGATCTTACAAAAATCAAAACAGGTTTTTATCAAAACTGGTAATAACTATTTGCTTCCTAAAATTGCTGTGGAAAAAAAAAGGAGGGAAGACAATAAATACAGAATAATAACAAGACACCAACCTTCATGTTAGAGTTCAACATCTCCTCAAACTTCTCAGGCTCAATCTGAGGCACAGCCGTCACCAGATCCAATAGGAAGCGGCCTGTAGAGGTGTCAGAGGGGATCTTTCCAGCCTGTAACATGAACAGAAACATTCAAACTGTCTGATAGGTTCTCACAAAGACTAAAAATGGAAAAGAATAATATTCCCTGTTTCAGTTTTCATTTTTTTCCGTTAAAATCATCGTATTCGCTCTTTAACTTTACCAGTGCTTGCAAGCCATTTTAGCCAGCACCAGCTTTTGTCTATCTTTAAAGAGGCTAAAATATCATTATCTCCTTGTACATTTGTTTTACACTGCTGGAACCAGTGTGATTTTGACCCCCATTAAAATTTCAAGACCACCAAGAAAGGGTAATATTGCCCTAGTAGAAAAGTGCTTGTCTGTGCTATTCATAAACATATTCCATACTAATTGTTGTAACGTAAATCTTGACATAATGTCAACTGTCAAATCAAGTGAAACTTCGCAAAACAGAAAATTTGTACAGTACTCACGGGATATAAGCACGCCGAATTTAAGCATGGCTAAGGCCGGTTACCAAATTTTTACTATATAATAAGTACTAATTTAAGCACGAGAGGTACGTATTTAAGCACGCATGATAAAGCGAATCGTTAAAAAATTATTTGAATAAAAAAAAACAGAGCATCTAAATTTGAGAATTGTAG
>JBCIKM010542414.1:0-17817 GCA_039654465.1 Melibe viridis | reverse complement strand
CTCTCTCTCTCTCTCTCTCTCTCTCTCTCTCTCTCTCTCTCTCTCTCTCTCTCTCTCCTCTCTCTCTCTCTCTCCTCACTCTTCTCGTCATCTTTCAAAATTTTGTTATCAGTTGTCTCACTACCACTAAAGCAATAAACTACTTGAAAAGCATTCTAAGACTTAGTAGAGGATAGTAATTGAATAATTTTGATATGCAAAAGAAAAGAGATTAAAAAATAATGACAAATAAATAAAAGAACAACAGTTATTAGAGAACTTAGGCTATATATAAAAAGATAAAAAAAGAGAGTTAACTTGTCAAAATCAGATGTGTGCAAATTTCATTATGGTAACATTTAAAGGAGGAAGGTATGTTCCTCTGACATTTAGAAAATAAAAATAAAAAAATAAAAAAAATTCAACGAAAAATCCATTATCTTCTTATCTTGCATTTCTGCCCTTTAAAAAAAAACAAAAAACAAATCAGGTACTGGAAGACAAAACAGCCAAGAAAAGACAACAAAGCTCTAGTGAGGAGGAAAATAAAAAAGATGTGCCTCAAGGAAAGAGGGCTTGTCATGAAAATGGTGATTCTGCAACAGTCGCAACTACTGATAAAAACTTCAACAGCATATCCAGTAAAGGAGACAAGGTCAATACAGATTGTCAATCCCAAAGCGATAAACTTAGACAGTTTGATTATGACGAGGAGTCAAAAGAGATGGATAAAAGAACCTTTGTCTCGCAAGACTGTTTTATGATTGATTTCTCACTATCTCAAGAACTTGAAAACGAAAATTCAAAAGAAAATGAGGAACCTGAGGATGCAGACCAGTTACCTTCCACTTCAAAAGAGATGTGTAAACCTAGCTCAAATGCTGCACCTAACAAAGCTTTATCCCAGTTTCAGAGTGAGAAAAGTAAGAAGTCAAAGTCTGCAATAAAATACACACCACTGGAACAGCAATTTGTGCAGATAAAATCTGAACATCCCGATACTTTACTGTTTGTGGAGTGTGGTTACAAGTACAGATTTTTTGGAACTGATGCAGAGGTAAGCTTTCATTTTTCAGCGCAAAACCGTTCTTATTGTAAAAATAGAGATAAAGATATTTTAGGGGATAATGATGGGGATGTAACAATAAAATAAATATGTGACATTGTTGTTATTGAAATCTATTATAAAAAGTACCAAGCGCTTTGAAAACAATGAAGAAAAGGAGGCACACCACAGTAAAAATGCAATTCAAAAGGTCATTAATATCATATAGGAGCAAACTCAGTCAGTTCAGTAAAAATGCAATTTAAAATAATGAGTCTTCAACCCGCTTTTAAACTCCAAAGACTTTTCGCTCCTAAGTTTCAAAGGCAGATCATTCCAAACAGAGGGGGACTGAAAATGAAAACGCTCTTTTCCCAGCGTTAAGTTTAACATTGGGGGCATCTAGAAGGAGTATATCTTAAGATGACTGTAAATTTCTACCCGGGGATTTTAATTTTAGCAAGTCACTTTTCTACCATACACCTGATCTTTGTTTGTGAATTGTATTTTACTAGATTGCAGCAAAGGTTTTGAATATATATTGTCATTTGGATCACAACTTCATGACGGCGAGTATTCCTGTACACAGATTGTTTGTTCATGTGAGGAGACTTGTTGCGGCCGGGCACAAGGTATGAGTTTTTCATTTAAAAGTGCAAATTAAAAAATGACGGTTCAGCTGGTTTTTTTTTTTTGCAATACTTTTTTTTTCCCAGGTGGAACTTATAAATCCGGCATAAATCGGTGATAAAAAAAATCAATAACAAATTTTAGTTTTTCATTCATACTTTGTTTTAGTTTTTGTATCTAAACCCATCATTATACGCCCACCTTGGAATTACAGTACAATTTATACTTTTTAAGTTGTAGTTGCAGACAAAAAATCCTGAAAAAATAACATCTCTTATTAGTCTCTATGACTTTAATCATGGTTATGTACTAAACAGAAAAGGATACTACCAGGTGACCCATAATAAAGGGACCATCCAAATCTGCTCTAAAATTGTAACCAATGCACGTATTACAATGATCATTTACTGAAAGTGGGACCAACCAACCGTATTTAGTGTGTCAAAAAAATAATCAGTTCTATTGGTTGGTAGTGTGTAGAGTTATGACAGTTATTCTGAATGTTGTTCTCGCGGAGCACACTGAAAAATGATGTTCAAAATGATAGGTCCAAATAACTGCGAGTACGATGATTCGATACTCAATTTTACTATCATGGACTCCATTTCCACAGGTTGGTGTTGTGAAGCAGATGGAAACGGCTCATTTGAAGAAAGCTGGGGACAATAAATCTGCTCCATTTTCTCGAAAACTGTCAGCAATGTACACCAAGTCAACTCTTATTGGAGAAGATATCCTTTAAAAGAATTGGTTATTATAGAGTTTGGGAGGAAATGATTCCCAAAGTTCTTCTAAATATTTAGTTTTTGGGAAAATGGTTCCTACACAGACTTTTTTTTTATTTCATTTTGAGATACATACTTAATCAGTTTAAATCAATACAGTGTGCATTTTTCATTGGAGACAGAAAAGGATTTTTGTGTGGAATATAAATGTCTTTAAAATCTCATCATTAAATTTAAAACTCCTTGGCCACAGTTTAAATCTTCTGAAACCTCCCTAGAATTATCAGTATTTTGTTGAAGGTGGGTGATTCCTTTGAACGAAGGATTTTAAAAAAAGAAAAGAAAGAATGGACAGATAGATTTGACCCTTTGAATATTCCTATTCTTTGTCTTTTTATTGTTTGAAAATTTTTGTTTGGCTGGTAATTATATGTACCAATAATAATTCTGACTTTTTTGTGTGATGGGTCAAATTATTCAAAAGTGATATCTTCACTGATATTCTTGTTGATTTTGAATCTGGAATAACCTTGACCTAGAACACATGTGGATCCAGTCTCTGGTACAGGTGATGAATCTCTATCAAGTGTAAAAGCCAACAATAATCTCCTTTGTCTGTATGAGTCACCACAAAAAATGGCAAACAAGAAAAGAGAAATAGGTCTAGTGGTAGGTTAATTTACATCAAATTGTTGAAATGTTATTGATCATTTTATTGTCTCATACTCTAAGATTTGAGTAGAAATTTGACCCTCATTTTTAAATTAGAATAAAATTTGAACTTTTGCTTAAGTTTTGCTTTGACATTTTCTTTGCCCATACCCGTTCCAAGTTCCAATCTGTGTATTTAAAAAAAATAAAAAGAAACAGGATGTCTGTGATTAATGATTTTTCTGAAAAGGACTGATTTTTGTTTTTCCAGTCAGTTGATCCTGCTACAGGGGACATTGTCTACGACAATTTCTCGGATGGAGATTCCTACTCAGAGCTGGAGACCAGGATAGCCCATTTACAACCAGTGGAGATCCTCATCCCTGAAAATGTCTCTGCTGATATGAACAGGATTGTGTCTGATATTGCTTCACTGAGGTAATAATATCGGGTCCTCAAAAAGTAACGGATATTTTTTCATTGCATTCTATGAGTTGTTCATACTTGGTACTAAGTTCATTGCCAGGATGATAATGATGATGGTTCCAAGCTTGCATTTTGATAACTTCTCTTCACATCATTGGCCATATCAATATTTTTTGTCTCAGTTGAGTTAATTTGTTTGGGAATGTATTTTATTTTATTTTTATTGTAACATAGTATTATAGACCATCTGTCAATTCTATTATGCATTACTTTTTGTGGACCTTATGATAATGTAAAAATTGTATTTTTAAAGCAGATATCCATCACAAAGCTCAGGCTTGATATTTTGCTGGAAAATTCTATGGTGAAAGATTTTTGTGATGAAAATGAGATGGTTGTAGGAAATCTTATCGGCAGTAATTAGAAGATAAGAGAGAAACAAAAATTAAATCAATATTGGTGTTAGTTTTATTTCTTCTACTTTCATTTGACCACCGGTTTAACATCATAAAGGTCTGGTAGTCTTGTAGATCTCTTGTTAATACACACCTCACAGGATTTTCTCATTATCTTGATTTAGGCTGTAGGAACAATTTTCTTCCCTTACTTTCAACCCTAGAGGTTCTGTATGCGCTTTATGTGATAAAATGAGATGAGTAACAAGGTACACTTAAAACTAACAATGAGGAGATAGTTCACCAATTAGTTGATGTTAGCTCATTGGTCTTTATCAATGAGCAGATCCCACCAAGTCGACATCAACTATTGCTTGACTTAAGATTGAGTAATACCCTTTGTATTTCTCATTATGCCACGCAAGGTTAGATACGGTGGACCGATCTTCTGCCTGTCTTCATTCATTGGGATCCAGAGTTTTTCCCAGCTCCTTGGAGTTGGGTCCTGACACTGCTTAGGCAGTATAAAAGGATATGGATGACAAAACAAAACAGATCTGCAGGAACCATGGTAAACAAAGAGAAACTGATCATGTTGTGGAGCAATATGTTTTATTTGAAACATTTATCTAGCACTCAAGCACCATTAAACAAGAATTTCTACTTCCTCATAGTATCAAAGATGATGACAGAATTAGAGTGGAAAAAGTGAAAAGTGAAGACGTCCCAGCTCCTTCAGAAGCAGTGTCCAAGGTGTCCGAGTTTTACGAAAAAGGTGAGCAGTGATGGAATTTGCTCTCCTTGTGATAATGATGTGTTTGTGACTGTCTCTTACTAGTTGTGAACATAAGTGAATTTTTTCATGATTTAAAGTAATTCTGATGAAATGCATTTTTTTCATCTGCACTGTCTCATTTAAATACAGTAGGTTACCTGATATCCGCATTTATTTATCTTACATCACTGTATTGAAGAAAAAAAACTATTTTTACTGTATTTTGACCATTTTGTGTTGTCATTTTCTTCTTGTACTTAGATGTCAAAAGTCTTCAGACTGTTCTCAATCTCCCCAAGCCGGTTATGATTTGCCTAACACTTGTGATCTCATACCTCAAGAGTTTCAATCTTGATGGCATTCTGTCCATGACCAGGTAATGTAGATGATCAGATCTAACAATTACAATTCAGCACAAAGCTCAGGGATTCTTTTTCTTTTTTTTTTTTTAATTGGGAAATTTATAATATTTTATTATTTGTCAATATTTCGAATTCTTCTCCTAGGTTTAGGAGACAATTGTTTAGGAACAATTGTGCCTTATCCAGAGCTCGCAATAAAGATGCACTTAAACAGATTATTTTTTGCCGAGGTTGGAAATGCAAATCTTTTTACAATCTTAAATTATCTTGAAAAGACATTTCAGCTGAGCACTGCAACAACTGCCCTCCCTGTCTGCAGGCAACAAAAAGGAGGCATATTGTCACTGTCTGTGTGTAGCATTCATAAAACAACATTATAGGTGTGTTGTGTCACAGGAATTTAGTACAAAGGGTGGAGCAAAGTTTGGTCAACAGTTAGTGGAAAAATAAACTGTGGATGGTTTTGAGTCAAATGTACATAAAGCAAATTCTTCTCATAGCGTAGTTGAATTTCAATAATTGAAATTTATCAGCTGATTTAGGCTTTGTATTTGCATTTTGTTTTGATGACCCTTAGGAAGAGCAAGTAGTCACAAGCTTGTAATGAGGCAACCGAGAGGCTCAATAAGTCTATATTTCCTTGAAGGGCCTTTATTACTGTTCACAATGATACTGCATTCAACCAATTTGGGTCAACTTGCATTTTGAGCATTTTCAATCTGTTTTGTGGAATCCGCCTCTAACTTTTCAAAATTTTTGTGTTCAGTAATTTTCAGATGTTCATGTCTAGTTCCAAGCATATGCATTTGAGTGGTCAATGCCTGGCCAACCTGGAAGTATTTCACAACTCATGTGACGGCTCTCAGAAAGGTTCCCTTTTTAATGTGTTGAACCACACCTACACCCAGTTTGGGACACGCCTTCTCAAGAAATGGATCGCACAGCCTTTGCTGGAAGAGAAGTAAGTTGAATACTTTGTGAGGAAGAATGTTTAAACCATCTTAGTTTGAAGAATGAATGCGTCTAGCGGAGTTGACATGCAAAAATGGATACTTTCATTTATTTCAAAGGGTTATTTGGAAAAAAGAATAGGGTCATTTTTTTGTACAGGTGAATGAAAGCAAAATTTTGAGATGAGCTCACTTACTATGGTCTAATTGATACATATAGTGATAGCATTTTTCCTTTGCTTTTTGTAGTAAATTGAGTACCTAAAGTAATAAACCTCAAAGGAGTGCTGCTAAGCCTGGTAATCACAACAGAAGAGTAGCAACAGGCTTCTAGAGGCCATAAACGTAACAAAGACATTGACACCGTAGTGGTCAATACTGAGTAAAGTAAAGGGAACCAGGAAGTCAGAACTAAACATACTGCAGAACGTGGTTTAATTAATTTATGGGCCACCTTTACCTTTGCCAAGTCTGAACAGATAACAGATAATTGTACCCATTTACTGCAAGGGAAACTACCTGCTTACAGCGTTTACAGACCTGCTTTTCACACTGATTTATCAGTATGTACCGATTTGGGGATGCAAATTTTGTACAATACCTTTTTACCAATTTCAAGGATAATCATACTGATTTTGTTGACCTGGGTTAAGGATTTTTTTTCACATTGGTTGTAATATCCTAGGATGTGTGAGCGCCCTCTTCCCAATGAATGAATACTCACTATACAGTGGCGTTTCTGAGAATTTGTTGGCCCGGGAAGCAATCAAACCAACGCCCGCAGTGGACAGTCCTAGGATGACCCTGATAATAATACTTGATATTTATAAGATTGCCCTGTGGTAAATTGGCTCGTTGGTCATTATCAATGAACAGGTGCCACCAAGGCAATAGCAACTGTTGTTTGGCTTAAGATAGAGAAATAGCCCTTGTATTTTCTCATGCCACGCAAGATTATGCACAGTGGACCGATTCTCTGCCTGTCTTTATTGCCTGTGATCCTAACACTGCTTAGGCGTTATGAAGGGATATGGATAATAAAACAAAATTTTATTAGATAAAACAACAGTATCAGCAACAAATACCTCACGATCTGCTTAGTCAGAGATGAATTATATTAAATTTAGCATTTATATAGGGTTTATTCTCTCTATCACAATGCTCTACAATACAACATCCCTGACAGACAACAAACATAATATGACGATACAAGGTGCCTGTATAAGATATTACTGCACAAAAGTTTATATTATTGTTATGGCAAGTGTTTTAATAAAGAAAAATGGGCGTGTTACAATTTTTTTGATAGAAAGATAGGATGAGTTAAAGGTGATTAAGTGCCATACCCAAGGACACAATACAGTGGCAGCAGGAATCGAATTAATGCTCTTCTGCATGAGAGCGCCACTGAACCCACACATGTAGCTACAGATATAACAGGCAAGAAAACAGATTGTCAAATAAAAGAGCAGGTAGTCAAGGAAAATATCAGGCGAGATAACAGGCAACTAAGAATATAGTAGAAAGATAGTGAGGATGGTTTTTTGAGTATCTTTGATCAAATAATCTCACTATTTAAATAGTAAGTATAGATGACTACTCTGTCCTCAGGTATCTTAATTGAAGCAGTGTCATATGGAAGATGTCCTAGCTTGCTAACCTATTGATGGCTAGTTTCAGGTTCCTCAATTTTGCAGTCATCAGTAACTAAGACACTTAAAACTTTCACCAAACCAATATTTTTCCTCAAATACTGATTTTTCAAGTGTATCATACCGATTCTTTTTCTTGCATTGGAACGGCAGGTCTGTGTTTGACGCTAGAACAAAAAATTCTGGCTCTGGGTTCTTGTCACACCTGTATTCTGTGCTATGTGTCTGCATCTAGTCCTGATAGGATTACTTTGTTACCATCTTCAAGTTTCGTTCCTAGATTTTGAAGACGAGGTGGTTTGTAATCTGGGCCTCCTCCTAGCAGTAAGGGCTGGGTGGACAGGCTGATCTGGTATTTGAACTTGAGTGATAGTCAGATGTCGTACTGCGTGAGCTATTGGCTTTTTTTTTACCTTTTGTGGTATACAAGAACCAAACATCGATCTTTACATTCATTGTGAGATTGATCATAGAAAGGTAAAGAGCTCCTCAGCCATACCATATATTCACACATTTTTGCTTAATCTCTATCCATGTTGTGTCAGTGAAATTAAGCAGCGGCTGGAGGCAATAGAGGAAATTAATGGAGGTAACATGCCAGACCTGAAAAAGACCAGAGATTTATTGTCCAAGGTGCCAGATGTGGAGCGCGGATTGTGTTCAATATTTTACAAAAAGGTTGGGACTATTATTCCTTTCTCCTTTAATAAATTGATTTGTGTGAGGTGCCAATCATTCAACTCTTTTCTTTCCCTTATGGTGTTTGAAAGAATAATCATGCCCAACCAATTCAGACTGAGATTATCTAGCTGAAAATGTTTTTAAGTTTGAAGTTTGTTTTTAATGTATATGATAATATCCACTATTGCATGGGTTTCACTAAACATGGCAGACTTCCTGAGGCAGATTATTGATTAAAAAAAAAAATTAAATGTTAATTAAAGAAGTATAAAAACAGGCTTCTTTTCATCTATTTCTACCAATATCAGCTTTTGCATGCATAATAACATTAAAATTTTTTAAATTAATCCTTAGAGGGGCATAAAAGAATTCCAGCTCTCCGCTCTCAGTTCTTTTTCATGTTTTCTTTAATTCCAGCATAGTTGGTTGTGTTAGTGTGAGTTTTTGAACGAATCATTTCTCTGATACAATATGATTTTTTTTTTATATTCTTCACAGAGTTCACCCATTGAGTTCTACAATGTGACTCATGCCTTGGAGCGCATACGGAAACATTTCTTTGAGTATAGGAAATTTGCCAATGGTCAGATGAGCTCTTCACTCTTACTTTCACTGATCAATGATATACCAGAATTGCTTGAAGATGTTGGTGCCTACTGTAATAGTATCAATGAATCTGCTGCCAGGTAATTATACTGGTGGTTTTTTGTTTCTTTTTTATTATGCTCTGATTTATAATTGGAATAATTGAAAAATGAAGAAAGATAGATAGCTCCAGTTTGCTGCCAAGGCTCCAGTATTCACTGGCATTTTGTGTCATACTAGTTTGACTGGTGTGCATCTTCTTGTTAATTAGTCATGACGTCAAATTTTGAACCTCTATAAAACCAATGGTGCACTATCTAAATAAATGTATGATACCTATAAAATGAGATGGCTGATAACATCGAAAAAGTCTAAGCTGCAATTTGGTTTTGCGACTTGAAGACAATTACTTTAGTTGAGAGAACTTACAAGAGAGAGTACCGTGAGCATGTGGCACCTCCAAGGGACAAAGATCAAGTTATCTTTGCCATTAATGTCATATTAATACAAATTAAATTGTCAAAAATTTTCTAATCATAAGCTTAATTGTGGTAATTATGGACCTTTTTCTGTTTGTTTGTGCGTCATGATCCAAAAACAACACAGTCCAGCTATTGTGTCATAATAACAAAATGCCAATAAATTCCTTTTACCTTGCAAAAAGGATTTTTCAGCTATTATTATTGTTTTGTTTTTTTTGTTATTCCAATTATAAATTGTAGCATAAAAAAACCTGTAATTCGCATACCTTAAGTGTCTCCTTCTCACACACACACACAAGTTGTAAGCAGTGTCATTCAGATGTGAGTTCAATGTCAATGATAAAATTTGTCACAAATTGTGGTAGCAAATGTAAAATTAGGTTGCAAATAAGCGGAGTGAACCAGCTTTTGTTGCAATTTTGTACTGTGGGAAATGTAGTTTAAAATAAACCTGTTGTCATTTGAAATCATATTCCTCGGAAAGCCATATAATTTTCTTGCATAAAATGGGTTGTTGCCTGTTGTATAATATCTTATTATGTTTCTTTTATTTGCTTACAAACAGATTTATTTCAGATTTTTTTATTGAGGAAGTTTTAAGAACTGCTGATGTACTTGTAGGTCTGTATGGTGTACATGATTTGCACATCTCGTTTGTTCAAGATAATATCATGTGTCATTTGTTTAGACTTTTGTCAGTCAAAAGTTCAAATGTTTTAGATGAGTAATGAAAGTTGTCTATTCAAAATTTGTTGCCTCCTCAGGACAAGTGACAAACCCAACCTTTTTGTGGATGATAATCAGTTTCCATCCATCGCTGAAAGAAAAAAGGAGATAGAAAGTGTTATAGCAGAGCTTAACGAACACAGGAGGGAAGTGAGAAAAACCCTGAACCAGCCCAGTCTCGCCTATGTATCTGTAAATCAAACAGAGGTACAATTACACCTTTTTAAAAAATCTGTAGTTGCCTATATTTTAGCTGCTGGGTCATAAAAATTAATTTATTGCTTTAGAAACAGTTTGAATTAGCCATATTGTGATACCTACTAAAGGATGGTCTCATGCATTCAATTATGAATGCAAATTATGATTGTTGTTGTCATCAACTTTTGTTGTTTCACATTTTCAGAGTAGTAATGTCTGCTACACATAAAAAAAATTATTTTGACATTATTAGTGACTCATTTAGCTATTTTAATGTTATGATTGTTATTCTTAAAGTTGTTTTTTTAAAGCTGATTATGTTATTTTTTACATTTTCTAGATATTTTAGTTCTAGCTGGACTAATGCCAATCCTTGATTGGCTCTGATTTAAAGCATGTGAATTTCAGTTTGTTTTTCAACAATGTAATCCTAAAAGGTGGTTTAGATTTTTTTTAACCCTCTTTGCTCAGTGAGCCACAAATGTGGCTTTTGAAATCAGTTAAAATCACACTAAAAATTTTTAATCCTTGGCTGAGAGGGTTAAAGAGGCCAATTTTTACATTCAGATGGTCTTGTCACCTTTTTTTAATAGTCTTCACATTTTGACCTTTTTTCCCTTTTCCATTTCAGTTTTTGATTCCAGTAAAGAATACTTTATTGAAGACTGCCCCTTCTTCTTGGACTATCATCAGCAGGTTGGAGACTCTCATTCTTTGAAATTGATATCACTTTTATCATTGACCACTCTAGTATTCAATTCTGAATTTTTACACCCAGAATGTCTGAGTCCGTTTTACTTTCATTGTTAAATAACAAAGCTAGGAATCTGGCCTTGTGATTGGATTTTATTTGATGCCTTTTTTCTTTTAATTATTTTTCCAGCACAAAGCAAGTGACACGATTCCATTCACCATTCATCGTCAAGAACTACCGCAGACTGAATGAGCTCCGAGAACTGTTAGTGGCTGATGTTGTCCTTGCGTGGCAAAGCTTTTTGGGGTAAGCCATGAATGTTTAAGGATAGTTAAAGAGTCTCTTTCAACAACAAAAAATGATATAGGCTAAGTTAAAATTATCAATTTAAGCTAACCTCATCTGAGGCAAAATTTTAATGTTATGCTTGTTTGCAGTCATGTTTGGATGATTTCAATTTGACAGACTGCAAAGTTATATCTGTAAATTTTGTTATGATTTTTTTTTTTTTTGCCTTATGGGATGTACCTTCTTATCTCCATTATGTTATAATGCTTACTGGTTATTTTCAGAATTGTAAAGGTATCGTCAATATCTGATGCTGTGATCGTTATAAGCCCGCTTAACACTCAATCTGAGTTCAGCTTGTAGTTCTAGCTGAGTGGAGGGGAACAAATTTACATACCCAAGGAGTCCTAAAAAAAGAAGGTAGAAAATGCAATTTTTTTTCTTTTGATTTTCTCCTCAGAAATTTTTCATCTAACTATGTGAAGTACAGAAAGGCTGTGAAATGTCTTTCAAGTTTAGACTGTTTGCTGTCTCTTGCCAAAACTTCATCTCAGGACTCATTCTGCAAGTAAGTATCATCAGTTTGGAATAATAAAAAAACAAGTGTAAGTTTTCAATTCTTAAATTTTATTATGTCATGTAAGTATTGTGTTATTCTATTTATTCTGATACTTTCTTGTTCATTTTCAAAAATGGATTATTTCTGTCCTGAAATTAACACTGTTATAGTCTCTTTTTTGAGTGCTTTTATGGTAATATAGTTATTTAGAGTTGTATCTGCTTTAGTATGTAAAAATTAGAGCATTTATCTATTTCTAATCCAAATTATTTTTATACTCATCCGGTAAAAAAAAAAAAGAGATGTACAGCTTTGACTAAAATATGGCTTCCTTTTTTTCTCCAGACCAGATATTTCATCTCAGAATGTGGAGCTGCACATTGAGCAAGGGCGTCATCCTATCTTGGATTCTTTGAAAGGAGACTGTGAACAGTTCATGCCCAATGATACCCATCTTTCTGTGAGAGCAATTTGTTTTGGGTTTTTTTGGTACAGTTCTGATTTTAAAATCACTTGTGTAGTCATGTAATCCTCATCCTATTTATTGATCAAATGTTCCAGAGCTAAAGCTCTATGACCTGACCATAGTTAGCCATTCCAAAATGAAAGATATCTGTCCATGTGATTCTTTTTTCATGGCATCAAGAGATAGGTAGAGAGCTTGAAGGTCCATTCGTTTCTATATTATAAAGTTGTCTCTGTCAAAAGAATTGTAACACATCACATGATCCATTTACCGTCATGAGATACAGTCCATGCCACCTTCAAACTCAGTCATTCAGAGGAGGCCCAAGTGTACTTATTACTGAAGCGTGCATGATGGCGTATACGAGTAGTTAATTCAGTATAGAACGAAAATTGGTTTGAGCAATTAAGCATGCTTAAAGCAGCATGTACTAACACGAGGATGTTATTTGTCCACCATGGATGTGGTATTGTAAAGTGTTTAGTACATGGTGATGACCGTGAATAAAGGCCATTTATGAACTGCTATATAATACCTTTACTAAGACACATTAGTGGTATAAAAAATGGTATCTTGAGTTATTAATTTCTTATTCTCTGCAGGCTGATGGGCTGCGGGTGATGGTGATCTCCGGCCCCAACATGGGCGGCAAAAGCTCCTACATCCGGCAGGTGGCGCTGATCTCCATCATGGGACAGATGGGCTGCTACGTCCCTGCACAAGCTGCCAGGCTTGGCATTCTGGATGGCATTTACACACGGTAAGATGTCATGTCATACTCATAAATGTTGTTCTGATATTGGTTATTGCTATGGTCCATTTTGTTGGCATCATTGTAACTGTCGTTTTTGCTGCTGTTATTTTTATTATAATAGTTGTGGGTATTTAACAAATTATTTCGATTACTGTTATGATCCATTGCCCAATTTTGTGCGATGCTAGTGGAAGATGTAAGAATTTATCTGGATTATTGAGTTTGGGTGTGTGTGTGCGAGTCGTCATCATTATCATTATCAGTTAATCTAATTCAAGCAGGTATTGATGTAAGTATAGAATCATGTGTATTTATTTCTGTAGAATGGGAGCATCAGACAAAATCTTCCATGGTCAAAGCACTTTTATGGTGGAGCTCCAGGAAGCATCTGAAATAATGACTCAATCCACCCCGCGTTCTCTGATTATTCTGGATGAACTGGGCCGTGGAACCAGCACTCATGACGGAGTAGCAATAGCACATGCAACCCTGAAACATTTCATTACGCAGGTACACACTTTGTCTTTATTTGTATTCTTTACTTTGTTTCAAACTCTTGTGTTTATATTATTTTGGGTTGTGCTGCTGCTACTGTGGTGAAAAAAAAGAAATAGAGAGAAAGGTGGCCAGGTGTCAAAAGTGTTGATCCTCTCAGTTTGGTATATTTTCCTAGTCCTTAGATCTTGATGACAGAAATTACATATGATTCAAAATTGACATTTTTCTTTTAAAATACATCCTTTATTGAATAAGGGGTGGACTGACCCTCTGCCTGTCTTCATTTCTTGTGATCCAGAGTTTTTCCTAGCTCCTTGGAGCTGGGTTCCGACACTGCTAGGGCGGTATCAAGGGAAAAAGATAAAACAAATAATAAATGCAGGGGTGTACTGCAAAGTAGTTTAAACTTTACAAAGCTATGGTCAAATGTTTTACCTATTATTTTGTTGTTTATTTTTGTCAATTTTCAGACTCAAAGCTTGGTTCTCTTTGTCACTCATTTTCCTTTGATGCTGGAGTTCCACACCACTTACCCAGGCATCGTCAACAATTTTCACATGTCTTTCTTCCTGGATCACTCAGAGGGTAAGTATTAAACACATGGTTGTTGCTTAAACATCAACTGTAGATAAGTCACTTAGGGACTTACATAGTGTCAATAATAATGAGACTCTATTAATATATTTTTTCTTTATTACACATGGGACAATCAGATATTTGCTTACCCGTCCATGGCTAAATGAAATAGATGAAAAGATTTTTTTTTATTAATTTTTTGCTTTAGTTTATGATTGAAAATGTCCAAAAAAATTAACAGATTCTTGGGGAATTTCTTTTTTTGAACTCAGTAAAAATATTGTTCTTTTTTTGTTTTGTTTTTTTATCATACACCTGGCAAAACAAGTACAGTACAGTTATAATCCTGCGTCATTCTGGCCTGACCTACTTTTCTTTTTCTTTCTATGAATGAAACGACTAAGATGGGAACTGATGTCATTTCATATTTTTGTTAAAAATTTGAGGGGATCAACTTTGAATTCTTAAATCGGTTATTCTTGCAGTTGCACAGAAACACAGACTGGGTGTATTAAAATACGATGAGGATAGCAGTTTGTTTTTTTTGTGTGATCAGTTTTTGCGTCTATTGGTTGCATAGATCGTGGAAGTCGCAAAGTTACTCTTTTATAGATATAGATGATTGTGATTGACGAATGTTAAATTGAAATGAACAGAATGGATAATAATTATAAGGCATTCAAAGGATGCACATCCTATATACAGCCTTTAAATAGTTAAGCTAAGTTAAAGATTCTGGTAGATGTTTTATCTAATTTAATGTCATGGATGCTTAAAAGACTGACAGCACAAAGAGCCTATACCGCTTACTGACAAGTCTGTGTAACGAATAAAAAGTATGTGCAAATGTTTTAATTTTAAATTTTGTAGTTATTCTTGTGATCAGGCAATTTTCAAGTGCTTTTTTGTTACTCTAACTGTCACGTTATGAAGGCCTTACCAATGAACCAGTTTTCATTCAAATAAAAAATTCTTTTGCTTTCATATGATGTATCCTGGTTGGTGTTTAGTCTTAAATTTTTCTTACAAAATGGATGGAACGAACCTGAACTTATTTTTGGAAATGACTGTATTTACACCGGTCATGTAGATGATGCTGTATTGAAATGTTTCTATACAGATCCAGAGGACGCAGATATCCTCACTTTCCTGTATCAGCTCATCGAAGGTGCTGCTGAGAAAAGTTATGGACTCAATGTGGCCAGATTAGCAGAAATTTCTGCATCCATCACACAAATAGCTTCAAAGAAGTCACAAGAACTGGAGACTAAAATTGCAAACAGAGTGTAAGTTGAAATATTTATGTTCCTTCCTCTCATATTCATTATACTCTAGAGGCTGGCTTTACAATCCACCCAAAAAAATAATCAAATTTTAAAGGAATTGATTTTTTTTCCCTTCAAATTTGAATTGCCATATTAAACTCAGGGATTTGAATAATTTGTTGTCCCAAAACAGAGTTGAAAGTGATCAAGTTATTAAGGTCTTTCATCATTTTTGCATAGGTTGTTTCTAAAGTAACGGCTGAAATTGAGAAATTATTCTATATTTTGTCTTTTTCTTTCCTTTTTTTTTTTTTCCCCATTAAGGATGACTCTATTATTTCCATTTGCCATTCTCTCTCTCTCCACAATATCACATCCATAAAACATCGGTCTTGATGCCACTCCTGTATCCCTTTTTTCTTGGTATCTTCAGTGTTGACAGAGATGTTTTCCGCAGACTGTGGACTGCCAAGGGAGAGGACATATTGCAGCTGATCCAGACAATAAGCTCTAATTGAAATTTTATGGTTTTTATGTGGTTGTTGTTCTTTCAGTTTTGTGTGTGCGTGTGTGTGTGTGGGTGGGTGGGTGGGTGTTGGGGGAAGGGGGGGGGGGGGGTTGTGGCAAGGGAGGTTGGGGTTGGAGGGGGAGAGAAAAAGGAAATGAATGTTTCATTGTCTCATTTTGGGCATTATTGATATTAAATGATAAAGTTGAATGAATTGATAATGAAAAAAAACGCATTCTTTCCTTAGTTCTTGACACATCATGTCAATTTGATTATTCAAATTTGCTATTCAGCTTATACTCATCTGGTTTATAATCACCATGGGTTTCTTATTTTCTTATTTTTTTAAACTTCAATTTTAATTACGAACACTGGTATTACCATCCAAATATCTCAGAGAGGTGCAGGGCTCACCTCTCAAGCAAAAGGTCTGAGGTTAGAGTTCCATGAATAGCGAAAATTTTTGGGTCAATTTCTGGTCGGTTGCCACTCTCTGGTGACATAAAGGTACAAACACCTCTCAAACTGAAAAACCGCAGGGTTTGAGTCCCATCAAAAGTAAAAATGACGGGCTGTTTTTTTAGTTGGAAGCCACTCCCTGGTCCTAAGTAGGTGGAATTGAACATCTAGTCCTATTGGAGATGGACAATAAACTAGGAGCACATTAAAGAACCCTTGGAAGATGGAAATTGAAAAGAATAGGCTGCAAGACAACTGTCGGCAAAATTCCAAATTAATTCCTACAAATCAATTTGCAAGGTGATCTAACAATGGCACAATCACCAACCCGCCATTGTTAGCACTCTGGAGTTAAAGCCTGTTGAATGTGGTTAAGCGCTACACAGGCGCTATCTATCTATCTATCTATCTATCTATCTATCTATCTGTTGATCTATCTAAGTGCACACAATGTACTGAAGGGTGTTAAAATGCATGTGTTGATAAAATGAATTTGATAGGCTGACAGACAAGCAAGTAAATTGTCCTTATAATGACAATTCAAAGTAAGAAATTGGCTCCACTCCCAACGCTTTGGACAATGATCAAAATATTTCATGTAGGTGCTTCTTGCCTGCAGTTAGTAAATATTTTCCAGGTTCTAGTACCAATGGTTAGTTAGAACATTCAACATTAGTGGAATTCAAAATGCAATGACCCATAATATCAAGTTCAATACTCATAAAAAGTAATGTATTACTAATAGCTGATCAGTTTTTATAGCTTTTCTTCTTCAATGATGTGAGGTATTAAGTTGTGGCTGATGAAAAGGCTATTTCTACTTTTCTAGTCATAAAATATAAACTACAAAATGAAAACAAATCTCATTCTAAAGAATCCTCAAACTCAAAATAGTAAAGAGATTTGAAACTCCAATGAAGGGAGAAATTGCGTTCCTGCAATGAAAACAATCAGGATAAAGAAATTAAGAAGAAAATGAAGTCAGCATATAAATTATAGACTCAAAACTATAACATACGGAATGAAAAGGAAAGGATTGCATTTTCCAGGTGTGAAAATAAAACGTGATGATTAGACCCGTAATCTCCATCTGATAAACAGGAATACTGTAAACAAAGGGAGAGGTGGCTTTTGTAGGGAGGAGGAGAAAGTTTGGCTGCCAGTGCAAGTGAATGAAAACCCCCCATACACGTTCACATGAACGCTTTTGTTTTGGGGAAAAATTAGAAGGCTACAGTTTACACAAAGAGAGAGAGGGATAGGGATGTTGAAAAATACCTATGAAAAAAAAAACCGAAGTAAAAATGCCCTGCTTGTTACAGCAGCAAGCTTATAATTGCGATCAGCATAAATTTATTAGCATTAAACCTTGACACACTGGAGTGTTAAATACTGTATTATAGTTATAGTTTATATCATATCATATCATATCATATCATATCATATCATAAAGAGCCAAATAGGCTAAAGTAAAGCCTGTAATGCTCA
>JBCIKM010542304.1:0-17828 GCA_039654465.1 Melibe viridis | reverse complement strand
CAACCAGTCAACCATGTACACCTTTAACCAAAGACTTAGAAATGTAAAATATTAAACTAAAAATTGACTTCCTCACAAAGTCCTGTGTGCAAGTTGCTAACAAAAACAAAAAAAAGAAAAACAAACAACCAAAGAAACGCTCGGCAGTTTGATCTCGAAAAGAATAGACCACAAGGCCGCTGTGCGGTGAAAATTTCCAATGAATTCCTCGGCAGTCACGAACATCACCAAGCTCATGTCATGACTTTGTAACGTTATGGAAGGATGAGAAAAAGTATCTCGTCTTTGCGAGAAGTGAATATTATTTCAATGGAAAATAGTGTACTTATATAATAAGATTGTAATGCTTTAACCAGTGTTATACCTCGTGTCTCATTGTTCTGGTGACATATGAAGATTTTCAGAACAAGCACTACGAATAATTGCCATCGTTTTTCATGTCAAGAGTCACTTTATCACTTGATTGATTAATTATAGTTATTATTATATTTGCGAATTATTTTCTTGGAATGGTTTGCTATTTCCTGTCTCTATTGTGACCAGATTGCCTACAAGAAAGCGCTCCGCCATGGACCTGGCATGGATGCACGTCTACAACATCTGCGACAAGGACAGGGACGGCCATTTTGCTCACGCGGAAATGTCGTGCGTTGCCGACGTACTCAGTATTCTCTTTGCTGGCTGATGCCTGTGGTGTTGTTGTACTTTAGTGCTGGGGGTGTAATATATAGTATGCTAGAATAATCACTATGAGCTTGTGATGGACAGGGTGGGGCTGGTAGGGGATGAAGGGGTGGGGGTGGTAGGGGGAGAAAAGAGGGCTCGATCCCTACCCGTGACATCGCGTCGTGTCCTTGAGTAAGGCGCTTAACTTAACATCAATTACTTCATCCTATCGGAGATGGATGTAAAGCTCGGTTGTTCCCCTCGTTGTCTCTCTCGTCAAAAAAAAATATAAAAATAATAATAATAACAAACCCCAAACAATGTAACACGCCAACACGCGACTTTATCGTCATAATGTGTGTTATACTAATGTCTTTTTCTGCCAGGGATATTGTATTGGAAAACGTTTAGTGGCTAAGCAATAGAGAGTATTTCATAGTATTCAAATTTGTTGATTTGTCGATGTACTCCCGGGAGGTGGGGTCGTCAAGGACGAGACAGTGTGAATGTTCTAGTCCATACAATTGTGGAAACTGTGAATAAATATGTTGGGACACAAGGCATCAGCTTTTCTTTGGTTTGTTTGGGTTTGTTTTTTGTTGGTTTTTTGTTTTTTCTGTGTGTTGGTTGTTTTGTTCTGTTTTCTTTGCGGACCGAAAAAAAAAAGTTTCACGGCAATAAGATGCACGCACACAGACACACAAAAATAACCGCAAAGCTCACACCCACCCAAAAAGTCGTCTGCCCCGTCCTCCCCCCCCCCCCCCATCCCCCTTTCCAACCAAAGACACACCCAACCCACCTCTCTCTCTCTCTCTCTCTTATCATTATTATTATTATTATTATTATAAATATTATTATTATTATTATCAAACCATATGATCACATCAGAAGTTCTTTATACCAGTCATATTTTGTTGTTGTTTTGTTTGTTGTTTTTTTTTAGTTTGGTTTTTTTTCTTCATTCTGTACAGTAAAGACAATTGAAATTTAAAGTTCTGCTCTGTCAATTCATTACTTTTTTTGTTTTTGTTTTGCTTTGTTTTTAGACCTTAAAGAAAAGTGTGCTTTCCGTATTAAGAGAAGGGTTTAAAGCAAACACAGAAAAAAAAACTCCGACTTCAGTCATGTTGTTTGTTTGCTTTTGTGTTGGGGTAGGTTGTAATTTCTGTTTTGCTTTTCGTTTGTTTGTTTTTCCTCTTTTTTAAAGCTTGTTTTCTATTAATCTGCTCACAAACAGAACTAAATAAATTGAAGTTTAAAGTTCTGCTCTCTAAATGTATCATTTTTTTTTTCAAATATTAAAGTGTCCTTTAAGATGAGAGAAAAATAACAACAAAAACAACAAAACATTTTTTCTCTAAGTTTCTGGAAGCTCGGGCCTTTCAGGGGCAGTCACGTGGGTGTTGACGTCATGGACGCGTTTTGATCAGACATCCATCCACAAAGTCTTGGCTTGGCACGCTTCAGTTCCAGACCATTAGCCTTAGCGAGCGAATGGATCGATTTGTGCTAGTGCTACACCCACTCCTCACTGACCTTGCTGCACTGGTTAGACAAAAGGTTGCATAATAGACCAGTGCTGGCATCCACTCTGTTTGTTTGCTTGCGGTTTGTTGTTTTTTTTTCTATCTGCGTGCCTTTGTGACCATCCACGCACTCGATGGCCCCAAACGCTCCTCATTTGTTTTTGTATCATCATCATTATCTGCTTTCAGCCTTTCAAATTGCAGCCAGTCATTCAAACGCGAAGTTTCACGACCCTTTTTTAGTTTTACTCCCCATCGAATTGAAATGAAATGGGTTACCTACGTCAAAATCACAACCCACCTATCACGGGACTCGGATTGTTTGTTTGTTGATTGGAGGTTTTAGGGCTCCACGACACACGAAGGTCATAGAGGAGACCAGAGATGAAAGAATTAGTTAAAAGAGGAAACAGATCAAACCCCAAACAGCAGAGAGATGAGTTAAGTTATAAAATAAATATCATCTCCCAAAACACATATCAACACCACAGAGAAATGATTTACAATGACAAAAAATATCTCTCATTACAAAAATAAGCATCACATATAACAGCATTTTGGTCCAGGAAGACCCAGGGTCTTTAAACCCCCTTTGAGTACTAAAGTGCTCAGTACGTCTAACTTGTGACCTTGGTGAAGTTTCAAAAGACATGAAATAAGGGATGACCACTGTAACCTAAACAAGACAACTAAAACTGGACTCAGGACAGAAAGGAGTAGTGGAAAAAGTAAGACAAAAAGCCCCAGTATAAAAGAAAAGAAACAGAAGTAGAAGAGGTAGCAGGGACGCCTCCAACCTCAATTCCCCAGTGGACAACCGCACGGGACTCGGAGGTAACACAGCTACTCTTTAAACAAATGCACACACTCTCTCTCTCTCTCTCTCTCTCTCACACACACACACTCTCTCTCTCTCACACACACACACACACTCACGTAGACACTCTTACCCACCTCCCGCCCCCCCCCCCCCCGACTCAAACCAAGGGATTCAAAGGTATCCAGGCAACCTGTATAAATTATATAGGTACAAATCATATGACAAAGTCACAGATGTTTGGGGTCTTGGTTTGCGCAGTGTGCACTGTGCTCGGATTGTTCTATTGTCTTTGTTGTTATCGTTTTTCAGAGTCACAGGAACATGAAAAAGTTCATTGTTTTCAGCTCCTATCCACGCCATTTAACCAAGCGTTTGTATACTTGGAGAACAATGAATGTATAACATATCAAGAAACAAGCCACTTGTTAAAAGTGCAGGAATTTGTTTTTGTTTTTTAGGTTGTTATTTTTTTTTGTTTTTTTTTTTGGGGGGGGGGGTTGGCCAGAGATGACAACGTTCTACATAAAAGATAAAATAAAGTTCTTTTTAGACTATTCCTCCTGTAGGAGGAATTTATTCCTTAGAGTCTGTCTCAAGGGAAGATTGTGACAACCCGAAAATCAACCATAGTACAACACCACAGTGTGATCTCTGAGATCCCCCTGGGGCTCCGTGGTGCAATTGGCAAGGTGTCAGACTCTCTTGCTGAAGAGTGTGGGTTCGATTCCTGTTGGCGTCAAGAGGCCAGCCACTGGGCGGTGTTTCAGCTTGGACATATGAACTATGTACCAAACTCATTCTCATCCTCTCGCCCCTCACATCACCCTTCCAGTCTCTATCCATGCTTATCATTGCTTGAACTTTAACTAGCAAGTTATGTTCACATCTCAGCCATTGAAGCCCAAATATAACGACTGTATAACATAGCACTTCACCTTCATTGCATACTGCCACAGGGACTTAGAGGATGAAGTGGAGAGCTGAAATAGACAAACATTCTCAGTTACCCATATCGCGTGTGAGAATAAGGGTGAAATATAAGTCTTAGAAAAGCAATCTTCTGCCAAGTTTTCCGGAGGTATCTTTTCAAAACTTAAAGTCAAAGAATAATGACAACCTATAGTGACTATTGCACTTCACATGGGGGAAATTGAACACTAGGCAGGGTCTGTCCCAGGTGTCAGCTGTAGTGAGTGCCCCAGTGTGATAAGCGCAATGGCTTAGGCAGGACTTGGACCCACGCCCTTTTGGCATGTCTCACCATATTCTTTGTTTGTTTGATTATTGATGGTTTTAGGGCCCCACAACACATGAGGGGTCATAGAGGAGCCCAGAGGAAAGTAAGATGCTAGATTAGTTTGTTTGTTTATTGGAGGTTTTAGGGCCCCACAACACACGAGGGTCATAGAGGAGCCCAGAGGAAAGTAAGATGAAAGATTAGTTCAAAGAGGCAACAAATCAAACCACAAACAGCAGAGAAATGATTTACACTTAATAATTAAACATCATCTCTCAAAACACAAATTGACATCATAGAGAGATTTTTTACAATGACAAAAATATCAACTCTCAAAACAAAAATAAACAATGACCACCACTCCCAACCGCATACTAATGGTCCATGAAGACCCAGGATCTTTAGACCCCCTTAGTGTACTAAAGTTCTCAGTACGTCTTACTTGTGACCCTGAAGTCCTGTACCAAAAGGCATAAAATAAGGGATGACCACTGAGCTGCAAATAAGTCGACAAAGACAGAACATCACAGAAAAGGGAAACAAGTAAGATGATAGCTTCAGAGCAAAAGATAAGAAACAGAAGAAGAAGTGCCCACCAGGGACACCCGCAAACCGCCGGCTGTCTCACCGTACGACAAGCTTATATTGCACTGATTCCTGCATTGAATGCTTCCACTCTTTACTAAAATGACAAACACAGTAAAAGTATATCTCTCTATCATTGACAGAATTTTACCATGTGAGTTTGATACCAAAAAAAAAAAAAAAAAAAAAAAAATGAAGAGAAACACTTACAAAACAATGTAAAATTTATTATCATCTCTACTAAATATCACATTTTAGTTAATTCAGATATTTGGAATGCTGAATCTTACTTAATAAGTGACCTAATGAAGTATGTAATCATCAATTGTTATGAATCTTTTTTTGACTTGGGTGTTGTCTAAAAAAAAACCAGTCCAGTCTAAGGATGTTCACATCATATTCCCTGGCAGCTTGTTTCCACTATAATTTGTAGACCTTTTCTTCAGGATCAAACACAACCCACTCTATCCAGCCACATAAAATGACACAATGAAAGCCACTTACTCAATGGCATAAGATAGTGGATCTTCATTGATTCCTATATGAAATTTCAAAAAACATCTCCCAAAACAAAGAAATCTTTAGACATAATTCAAAAGAGGGACAGAGCAGAAACTTTTTCATCTTAGACAGGTGAAAAACACTAAAATCAGTAAATATGGGACTTGGAGTGGATTTCTATCTCACAAAGGTTTGTCAGTGTCACAGTGAGCTGGTTAAACCATCCAGGTAGTCATCAAGGTATTCTAGAACTTTGGGGAAGTCGGAGGCGATTTCTACAACAGTATCAGCTGGGCGATGGATGCAGCGGAAGAGGAGATGATAGGATGGAACCATGTAAAACAGGAAGCAGTTTGTATTCTTCTCCTTATTGTCATAAAATCCCGTCCCTATTGATGAGAAACGAGAGAGAGAAAAAAAGGTACAAAAAATAATCAGATGAGTACCTGAATAGGGTCATTTATTATGAAACCAACTCATTAACAAAATTCTTCTATGAAATTTACAACAAGGCACTTGCTGTACAGGGAATATCTCAAAACTAAAAAAAAAAAAAGCCAACAACTTTATACACTATAAACGGTAGCTCAGTTGGTAAGAAGTTCCACTCCAACACCAATGGGCAAAGGTTCAAATCTTGCCTGGAGCAATCGTGGTTAACCTTGGACAACAAGGATCATTCCCATTGACATCAAGAGGAAGCTCTATAAAAAATCTACTCACTTCATGGGTGCTAGGCTGCAGCACTTAAGTGTTTACAGGTGGAAAGGCCATCTAACAACAATTAAATTAACAAAGAATCATTGCTTGAAAATAAAAACAACAACAAAACCCAAGAAATTAAACACAACCAAGAGTCAAATTAAGTGTGCACAACCCATATTTAACAAACTAAATGACAATTCCTCAAAATTAGGGAATTAAGATAAATTAAAAAAATTTTGTTCCATGATTTTCATTTCCCTTATATACGGTTTTCCTGATTCGACAGCATTCTACTAAGTCAGGCCTAGTTGCTGCAAGAGAATACTATTCAAAGGAAAACAGGCATACACTGATGAAGTACTTCAGCCTACCATCATTGACTTCAGCCTCTTTCCACAAGGCTCGCAAAACCTCCTTATTGCATGGCACAATCTTCAGCGATTCCACTCTGAAAAAAGAAATGTCATTGTATTTTTAAGGGTGATTTAAATCTTTAAAACACACATGAAACCTGTGCCTAAGTTTCTAATATATTACAAGCATTTCAGAATAATTAAAACCTTCAAAAAAGAAATGAAGCTTATGACTATGAAGCCTTTATCAGATATGCACGCAAGTCAATAGAATTTGAAGGACTGCTGGATTTGATGGTTAAATGTATAAAACTATGAGTGAGGACAGAAAGCATCCCTACAGGGCCAAAAAACAGAACCTTGTATATTTTGGATGAAAAACCCTTTTCAACAAAGACAGCACACTACACTTTTAGACCAGACTCTGGCTGTGTTGAAAAAAGGGTACTTAACTAAAACAGTCAGTGTTCTAATTCTCGTATATAGCTTTCCTCTTTCTTCAAAAATTAAAGATTTCATCAAATGTCAAACAAATCACTTCCAAAAATAGATTAACGACCTGACAAAAGCAGAGCCACTATGAATGGAACATGAGACATGAATGGGTGTCAAGTATGATATACCTAGCCTAAATAAAGAATAAGAATTCAAGACAAACAACGATGAACAAAGGAGGGATCTGAACAGGAGACTAGCTAAACTAAAGTATGACACAAAAAGGTTTTTAAAAATCGAAAAAAAGATTAAAAAATGGAAAAATAAAGAAAAAAGGGAAACTAGAAGAAAAAAGAATATGATGAAAGAGATATACAAGTAAATAAATAAAACATTTTGCTTTCAGATTCTGATTGCGCTCATCTTTGGCTGGTTACAAAATGACATTGACTTGACAATGATCTTTAATCAAAGATCGATTGCAGAGCCCTCATCCTACCTGCTGCCCTCCTGGTCTGAGGTGCAGTGCTGCCACAGAGAGTCAAACAGCTGCTGTCCTTGGACCTCTGGCGGTAACGCTTGCCAGGGAAAAGGCACCAAGAAATCCACCAAGTTCAGATGGACAGGGTCAAGGTCACATTGAAAGGTGGCCCTGTCAATGCTGAACAGTGACCTAGAAAACATGAGTGGGTCAGTCACTAATCCAGTAAAGGCAAGCCATTCTGTCAACAAATTATATCAACTTCCAAAACAAACTTGTGATTTGGGTTAGTTTTTTTTTGTGTGTGTGAGTGTGGTTTTAGGTTCAGAAACTTAAATGAATTTTAAAGACAGTTAATCACTTCTGAAACAGATAAAGCAAAGCTCTTATCAAACACAAACAATGAGCTACAAATTCTCTTCTTTCTTTGGAGATCAATCTTTTCACTGATAGCCTGTTGATTTTAAATGGTAACAAATATTCATTGAAGACATTTAAATCATCTTGGTCATCTTTCCAAATTAATTACGTATTGAATAGTTGAATCCAAACAAAACCCACAATACGAAACTGCCTTCCTCAAAAGGTTGAACTTATAATATGTGAGATTTCTAACTTTTTTTTTGTTTCTCTTAAACTGTTCAATAATAGGACTTGCCTAATATACAGAGCACAAGGGACGGGCACATGGGGGGTAAACTTGAAAACAACATCAGCAGTATCTGAAATTCAAATTGTAAGTTGGCAATTTTTCCACATTATGTAAGCAGAGTTTCTCATAGTTTTTCAATGTATACCTGAAATAACAATCTGATATCATTACTGTTATTAGTCCATAAATAGAACAGTATAAATTTTGATTCCTTGCAATTAAAAATGATAGCATATCATTTTTTTTTTTTGTTGGTTTTCACAGAATCCATACATTACGAGGGTATCAAACAGTTGTTCTTATGTTCACAAGAGTTTCCTATGCTAAAACTGGCACAACCTTTCAGACCAATGTAAAAGCACAAAAATTCAAAAATTTTAAAATTTTGTTCAGGAGCAACCAAATAGGCTACTCTTGCTTTTTTCTATCTGTGTAAAGAGTTTTCAGTCTTTCCTACAAGACACCTCAGTTCATAATCCATTTAAAATTAAAGGTCCTATGTACTAAGACTATATAATAAGAAAGTGGAAAACAAGACCAGATTTCCCAGCATGATTTGAATTCAGAATATTTTAAAAAGCTGTTACCTTTCTTGCTCATGAAGGGTAGATGAATCTCTGGGGAAGATTACAAAATAAAAAGATTTCAAATTCACAATGACAATACTACAGATTACTTGCCAATTAAAGTAGACTATCATACAACTTGTGGCATTTTTCACCTGTGAGATAGACTTAACAGGTAAAAAGACCAAAAGCAAATCAAATACGCCATGTCAATTGTAACTCAAATATCATCTCCACATTTCAGTTTCACAGTAAACAAAACAAAACACTTGTAAACTGTTTTACTGATTATACAGGGTGCATCAAGAGAAAGGCCCGAAACCAGAGTTCTCTAAATATGTGTTAGAATTAATGTTCATACCAAAAGTTGCCCATATCATAGACTTCGCAGCAAGACTCTGAAGCTGGCATTTTGTGCGAAGCTTTATTGAAGTCATGTTATTGGTATTATAACTAAGAAAATTCAAATTGTTTTTGTTATTTTGTTTCCTGTGTTAAAATTTCACATCTGTATCTTTTGTAACTTTTATGTTTTGGCACCTCGAAAGAGGAAAAGGGAACTGGCACAGAATATCAAATTAAACACAAAGCTCAAAACTCTAAGTTAAATAAAGAAAACAATTTCAAGTGAAAAAAAAAAAAATGAAAACTAGGGAATATCATGCATCATATATTAAATAATTTCTCTTACAATCAACTTAAAAAAAAAACAAAAAAAACATTAAATCACATTTTGCCCTTTCAATCTCTCTGCAAAACTTACCCTCAATAGATAGATCTTTTTGTTGATTATTAACATTCAGGGTTATGCCTATCAGGTTGTCAGAGTCCACACTTTCTTCTTTCTGGATTGAAAATGAATATGTGACAGCCTCACATAAGATTTGGGAAAAGAAATCTAACTTTGTGGTTTTGTGTATTGCATAATTTCACTTACATTGGAAAAGCCGTATCATTCCAAAATCATCTTGTAATATCACGGCAAATGACTCAAACCATTATTCCAATGACTACCTTTTATATAGAATACATATTTTTTAGTTTAAGACAAATAAGATATTCTCTTTTTTTCTAAAGGGGGGAGGGGAGGTTGTTGTTTTTCTTCCAGTAGAGCTTCAGACAGATAATTTAACCAAAGGGAGAGTATTACTTACCACGGAAAGAGTCAATTCATAATTGACGACAGGGTTAAGGTTCTTTTTCTCAGTTGTGTACCAGCTGAGATAATCTGGTTAGTGTAGAAAAAAAAAAGGCAAGTAAAGGACATAATAAAGTCCAACTCCCTTGATTTTACAATACATGCATGGGCCTGCTACTTTGGTGTATCTGAACACTACAGCTGAGAACAATTCATGTTTTTAAGTACTCAATGGGATCAAGATCCTGTCCTTGAAGATTCATGGGACCCCGTAACTGTGGGAGTAACCATCCTTTGCCACAGAGAGAAATAACCATCTCCTTCTCATTGGAAGTTCAACTGCGCTGCGTATCATATCCCTTCATACTGCACAAGCAGTGTCGGGAACAGGCTCTAAGGAGCTGGGAAGAACTCTGGATCACAAGAAATGAAGACAGGCAGAGGATCGGTCCAGCATGCCTAATCTTGCGTGACATTACGAGAAATACAAGAGCTATTACTCAATTTTAGCCAAAGAATAGTTGCTGTTGCCTTGGTGGGATCTGCTCATTGATAAAGACCAATGGGCCAATTTACCACACAGCAGGAAAAGAAAATTACACCAGAGTAAAATGGTTACTTTAAAAACCTGATGAATCATTTTTTTATCACAAATTCAAATACAACTTAATAGAAATTCGAGAAACTGAGAGTTTAACTTCAGTTTAAACTGATTTAAATTCAACATTGGTTAAGTTATCCAAAAAAACAAAAAAATTTAAATATGTTTGAACTGCATTCAAGCAAATTTGTCGAAATCTGTTATCATTAATTCAATTTTTTTATTTTTTTATGCAGATAAATTTTCCTCCAAAGTTAAAGTTATCTCTTTTTTTGTTGTTATCATTTTTTTAAGTTCATTTAACAGGCTCCTCTTAGCTCTTTTAAAAAAAAAAAAATCAATTTTTACCTTCCTCTATACCTTTACCACAAGCGTCTTTCTCCAAATCAGTGAAGTGGACTGACAGCTGTTTCCTAGGGAAGCAGGGGGGGGGGGGGGAGGAGAGGGTAATTAGGTCAGAGAGAGGCAGAAGGAAGACAATGTGAAGTAAAGATGGTAAATGAGAGACACACACAAAGAAAAAGATAAAAAGAAAGTTAGCGGAGAAGACAGGCAAAGAGGGAGAGAAACAGACAGACAGACAGACAAATAAACAAACAGAGATAGAGACAGAGAGAAAGAAAGAGAGCAATACAATGAGAGAGGCAGACAGAAAGAGAGATGGAAATATGAGAAGAGAGCGAAAGAGGCTATAATCTTCCCCACCATAAGCTCATATTTCTCTTTGATTTAACGCTCTTGTGAGTTGAAAAGTTTGTGCTCTTGATATTACCTCCTATTACTCATATCTGTATTTTCTTTTGAAGATGCTTAAATAAAGAATCAAACTAAATCAAAACCATCCAGTTAAATCTACCACAATAACGACGATTTAACTTAATCAAAACTATCTAGTGCAATCTTTTACTGCTACAATGAAGACAATGTAGGACTTTTCCCCTCCTCCTTTTCTGTCCCATTGACTGGCTGGTGGCAATAACAACGAACAAGGCTTGGCAGGACCACACTTACAAACACTTCACTCCCTCACCTGCAGCATTGAATGGGAGCCGTGTCCAGAACATGGATGTCCGAGGGCAGAACTTGTGCCATGGACCCTGAATACAAAGCACAAAATACACAGAAAATAATTGTTTCATTTATCAGTTCTGTGCATAGGGTTAAAAGACATAAGGATTTTTTTGTTAACATTTTTTTTCTTTTCTTTTTAGGGGTGGGGGGGGGGGGGAGGGGAAAAGAGAGTAGTTTTAATTCTGTTTATCAAATAACATTAGATCATGTAAGAAATAAATTTGGAAATTAGACATTCCAAGCTGGCCATACGCACAAAATGGTTGATCTCCTAAAAAATATGACAAGATTGATAAAAACAAACAAACCCAAAAACACCCATACAGCAACAATGAACTCACCTGGCAGAAAATTTGCAAGATTTTCACCAAATTTTAGGCCATCCACTAAGTCAGCATTCAGGATTTCTTTGGCCTGATGGGATAAGTGCATTGGTCAAGAAGTTATTTGATGAGGTTGAAGATTTAAAATGCATCTTTTTTAATTTAAAAAACGTTCTTACTTGTACATTCAACTCCTTCTCCTTAAACAAGTTTGAGTATTTTGTAAAATAACATACCTATTTCAGAGTCAAAAGATGTTAAAATTTCAAGCAAATGTTCTTATCTTCTCAATGTTACACCATGTTCTTCGATAAGAGCGTACAACATTTTTATTCTCAGATAAAATATGCTCATAAAAATGTAAAAATAATGAAGAAATAGAGAATATGTAACACAAAAACATTTAGAGGAAAAGACACAGAAGAAAACACAAAAACATAAACACAAACATATGTAAGTACAACCTCTAAAAAAAAAAGAAAAAAAGAACAAGTTTTCAGTTACACCGGATGTCCAGGATTTATCAGCATTGCGAAGGTATTAGAAAAGATTCACAATCTATGACTCCCATTTTTTAAGATCATTACAATATTGAACAAAACAACCCCAAAAGTCATATTTTTTTTTTTTAATGAGGATTGTTCAAACATACCTACTAGTTTTCCCTTTATCAGTCTGTGGCCAATGTGATATGATAAATTGCATCATTCGTGAACTAAGGGCCTACCTTGTTACTACTAGTGAGAGTTAAAAGTGCATAGAAGAAGCGAGCGTAGTCTTGAATGTCTGGGTCGCTGAAGTGATGCATCATGTAGGACAAAAGGTCTCCCATCTCTGGAGACAAAGATTGTGAAAATAAGAAATACTAGAAATACCTTTTTTTTTCATTTTTGCTATGGAACGAAATCAGAAGAATATAAATTTATGTCCATAAATATTGAACTGAATAGATGATGAGGTGAAATGTTTTTCAGATATTGATGTACACTTTACCTACTCTTGAATTTCAATATGAAGAATCTCTCTTTATTTTTTTATGACTTCTCTTTAAAATAAAAATTAGATTAGATAAATTTTAGTAACTCCTCACCTTTTCAATTTATAATCCAACACCATACCATAACACAGACAATATCATATGATATCTTTTCATATTATATCTTATCATATCATATCATATGAAAACATATCATCGACTTACGTGTGTAGAATATGTCGGTGTGATGGAAGATGATCATGGTGCGGCAGATGGACAGCAGCAGACTCCCCAGCATCCAGTCGTCCAGCGCCCTGGTTTGGGCTTCCTTAGCAAGCTCCAACATGCGCCTCAACTGTTTCTACAAAAATGAAATAAAAATAACTTGTGCAAGAAAAAGTAAAACATCTGTTCATTTTTAAATTTTTTTTTTTTTAACAAAGTCTGAACATTGTTCATATTGGCTAAAAAAAAAAAAAAAAGAACCTCTCCCCTCCCCCAAAAAAACAGCAACTAAAAAACAAACAGAAAAAACAAAAGCAATGCTTATACTCCTCTAATTTGGTTGAATAAATGCATTCCTACAAACACAATTGGGGTTAAAACCCTGCCAACAGAAATCCCTCATGTTGTCCAAGTGAGAAATATGTGGTCAGTCTCTTGTCCAAGGAGATTACAAAGTGCCAATGAAGAGCTCAAACTCAGGTTGTTTGGGTTGCTAGCCCAATGCCTTCCGGGTGTCACGTCACTGAGATTACAGCCTTGCTAAATACTTCCTGTGCTAGATGAACTACCGGAGATAAAGAATTTAATACAGTCATGGTATTTAATTCATGTAAAAAGGCATTTTTATTAGATATTTACAGATAAATTGATAGAAACTTATCAATCAGTTTCTAAGAACAATACAGGTGATGTAGAAGTAATTAGTTCTGTTACAACTGTGACAGCTTGAAAATACCATTAAAACCAACCTGTAAATTCATACTGGGATCCTGAGCAGATAGGATCCAAACTTGAAGAAAGTTTTCATAGTTACTGAGCAGGGAATTCAAGGGTACAGACAAAACGCTATTGTGAAGCAGCAACAAGATGTCAAGGTGGAATTTCCTGGATAAAAAATAATTTAGAATCAGATCTATCAACACAGTTTTTTTTTTAATAACAGCGAAACAATTATAATGCATAACAAAATTTAAAGCTGGCTGGAACCCCGTAAAAAAATATTTAAAAAAACCAAGAGAGTAACTAATTACATGTTATAATTACCATATTACCATTCTTGGAACAAATTTGAATTAAAATCCCATCTCCTCCCCCCCCCCCAAACTCCTCCTCACTCTGCCTACCCCTAACCTTCAGTCTATTTCCTCCTCCCCCACTCCCCTAATCATCCCCTCCCTTCCCTCTTCTCGTCCCCTACTACCCCCTCTACCCCGCTTCCAGGGAGAAGTGTATATTTAAACTAACCTGTCTGGATGAGAGGCCTGCAATGAGTGCAGAAAGTCTACAATTAAGGGAATCAGGTGCGGAAACTTCTGGAACAGTTTCTGGGTGATACTGGGGAAAAGAGACAGATATATCTAGATTCTCCGAAAACAATTTTATCCTTTTTTTTTTTTTAAACTTAAAAAAACCAAGGTCGGCATGGTAAGGATATAAACATGCAGGGAATCTATAAAAATAAAAATCTTAATATCATATCAAGAAAAAGCAAAGGCATTATCTCTTCCCAACCTCAAGGCATACGAGTGAACATCTTCAGAGCTGTGGTGACAAACGTGAGAGTAGAGGATGTAGTATAAGGCACGGGTCACACGAACTCCTCCGGTCGTCTCAGACAACTGCCGTAGATAATGCAGGTCTTTGGAAATGTCTGAAAATAATAATAATAATAAAAAAAAAAGAATTGTTTTTAAAAATTCCTCAGAAACAATTAAAAAAAAACAACAGGATAAGTTTGTGTAAAGAAGATAGAGATGAAGCTGCAATTGGGGTCCTAAAAAATTCAACTCAAATGCATTTTATCTACAGTTTAATAAAGACAAATGAAATGCTGTAATTATCTGACTATAATCTGCTCTTGACCATAAGCTGCACCCCCCAAATTAAGAGAAAAAAACAGTTTTTTCCTAACATAAGCTGCATAGATGCAAGACACCCTTCATTGTAAACAAACAAAATGGAAACGAGGATACTGATCCGGTATGGTAAAGAATCAGGATTTTAGCAGAACATAATATATTATGATGTATTCTTTTTCGGAATGAAATCAAACCCTGATAAGTTTATGCATCGATCAGATTTTGTTTTCCTCTTTTCTTTTTTGTTATGGTTGGAAACGGCAGCAAGAGCAATTGTTTTCTGTATGAAAAGAGTTCCAACTAGATAAACACATTGTGATATCATTTGATTCACACGACCGTATACTTATGGCTGTAGTACAGTGTTTCTTCTTTCCCAAACACACTAGTTGAGGAAGCCCGACGGCGTTTCATGTTACATACCCAACCAGTCTAAGCTGTTTTGGCATGACTCAACAGTCAAATCTAAAAACATAGACCGATTAGTAACCTATCGCACATTCTGGAGTGGGCAATATCAGTAGAGTTTTCTGAATTTATTGAAATTATCCTTTAGTTTAGGTACTAGACCAAACATGCGCTCTTAAAATGTAGACGAAATGAACTTTTTACTCTTGGGAGGACCGACTGACCAAAAAATCCAAGCGTACGCCACTCCATACTGTTAGCAGCAGAGAATTACAGTACGTCATAACAAAAGTTCAATCACTTGAAACTTTAATTTCAGGAATACAAAGATTTTTTTCCCCCATTCTCTGACACCTTAAAGGCAGTTACAGTTAGTAGTGTACTCATAATGAAACACAACTTGAGACATCCAAGATAGTTCCTTATATCAGTTGTTCTTTATATCAGTCAGGTTTCTTTGTCTTCAACATCAACCTCCGTAGGCCATTAACTAAGGGATTTAAATCTTGTTTTTTGTAGCGTGCTCTAATTCACCTTTAATAATACCTCTCCTTTTCAGCATAATCCTTTTTTTTTTCATGATAATACCCTACATTTCAAGATAAATGCAATCCACTTACAATATACTTGAGTAAAAAAAAAAAAAGAAAGAAAGAAAAAAAAAGATGATTAAGATTATTGAAAAAAGATCTTTAAAAAGTTATGCCATTTCAACAGCTTTTTGACATGATGGGAAAATTCTTACATTTGAATTTGCTGTTAAAAAGTTATAAGAAAAGGCATCAAGCAGTGTAAAGAGAATGATAGAAAATTGACCTTTGACCTTGCTGGCAGGGGTGCACAGACAGCGGAGGAGCAGCCTACAGGAGTGAATGGTGAGAGGGTCAAACACAGAGGGGGGAGTGGCTTGGTGCACCTCCAGGAGGAGGGAGTCCCTCTTGTGCTGCAGGATAAGAAAAAAAAATATATGTAAGATCTTATTTTAAAAATGTATTGATAACCGAAATCTGCCGTGAATAGCAATAACTCCTGAAGGTTTGAAGGCTAAAAATATTTTTATGGCATTGCGTGCTCAACAACAACTTATTGAAAATTAACAATTCAATATCTTTATTATTCTGAAATGGGTATTCACAGTGTACGTCTGTGCTTATAAAATAAATGATAAATAATGTTAAAAAATCAAATTAAAACTAAATGGATACAATAAACACCATCATAATGTATAACTAGTGGGCAACCATGAAAGAAACAGATTATTCATCAAGCTTACACTCGATGCCAACAGAAATCAGTCATGCTGTCCACGGCAAAATATGATAGCTCCGGAGAAGGTTTGAACTAACACCCTTCAGCGGGCGAGTTGAACACCCTGGCAACTGAGCTAGCAGGACACCAATATCAATGGGAAGATGACAAACAAAAAATTCATCTCTGTGCAAACAATTGTCACATGCCTAGCCGGGTCAATATATTATCATAATATTCTTTGTTGGCAAGGAATATCTTATTGAAAAACATTTAGAGCATGGCAATGACTGCATAATAGGCGTCCCAACAGGGCTACACCTGGGGTCAGCTGGAGGTTAACGCTCGGAGCAGGCAGAGATGGAGGATGCTTGTAGACGACCTATGCTCCGAGCGGAGCCTAAGGGATTAAGTAAGTAAGTAATGACTGCATAATACAGGATTTGATATCATTAACTTAAATTCATTTGTGTTTTACCTTTTGTACATATGCAATCAACCAGTGAGTGATCAACAAGCGAGTCTTTTTTGGGACCGTTCCGTGACTGGCAGCGCTGGCAGCTTTCAACAGAATCATCTTCTCTTCAACTTCAGATAAAATTTCCCCATGAAATTTGTGCTGAAAGATATGAAACACAAATAAGATTTTTTAAAGCCTTTTTTTGCTTTATCTTTACACTCTGCCTGATCATACATCATATCATATGGAGTTGTGTATTATTCATCAAAAAAAAAAAAAAGAAAAGCCTAAAACGTCCCATTCTCACTCTTGTAATCAGAGAACAATCCATATTCACAAATCAAGGAGAAATATAAACATATCTTGAAACAATTCTCACTTTCCATGAGACTGAAAAAATTGTTATTTAAAAAGGCATACGATTTTCTTTTGTGGGGCGCATTGATTTTCAAAAGTATACTATTTTCTTTTTTAAGGTGCTTTGGTTCCTACACTCTTTTGTGCAATATACATACCTGGATGAAAAGCATGAGGAACAAGATGCAAGGATCCACACAGGGCATAAACTGAAGCACGAATGGTTTGAACACCTGCAGCAAGAAATTGAATTAAGCAGATAATTAACACTTGATTAAGAGGTAACAGGAAGGTGCAAAAAGCAAGTAAGTTATTTATCATACCTAGGGCATAATAGACTTCTAAAGAAAGACTCATTAGTGTTAAGGTATTGAGTGAGTATGCTAAATTCTCTATTACCTGTGGAGGTTGACATGGACGAGCACTACACAAATGCTCTATTTCATAATACAATATCTTTTAAAAACAATATTTGAGTTTCTCAGATGACTACTTTGTGAAGCATGGTTATAGTGGGAGGAAAGGGAGGATGAGAGAGACAGACAGAAATAAAGACAGAGACTGAGAGAGAGAGAGAGAGAGAGAGAGAGAGAGAGAGAGAGAGAGAGAGAGAGAGAGAGAGAGAGAGAGAG
>JBCIKM010542194.1:0-17830 GCA_039654465.1 Melibe viridis | reverse complement strand
CTCTTTCTCTCTCTCTCTCTCTCTCTCTCTCTCTCTCTCTCTCTCTCTCTCTCTCTCTCTCTCTCTCTCTCTTTCTTGCTTACAATTTTTCTTTTTCTTTGTTTTCTAGGGCAGGGTGTGGGGGAAGGGTTTGATTTAAATGTGAGTCACATTAAATGCTCATACCAAGGTATAATTTTAAGTGCCAATGGCTTCATTGACCCCAATCGACTTGAGGTTGAGTCCTCATTTACCTCTTCATTGTTTCCTTTTAGTTCTTTGCTTGTAATCTTCGTTTTAGTTTCAACCATTCTCCTTGCCTTATTTCTTTCAGCGCTCTTTCCAAGGGGAACAAACACTCTGATTCCATGGACAATCTTCTGGAAAAGTCTGGAGCGGACTCCAGCTCTGGCCAGGAGAGTCTGTCCAAGGTGTCTCTGCCAAACAACCAGGTAGGCTATAGGCATTTACTCTCTAATGGTGGTAATGGTGGTGATGATGCTAATGACGATGGTGACGATGATGATGATAATGATGATAATGATGGTGATAATGATGATGATAATGATGATGATGATGATGATGATGATGATGATGATTTGGTTATTTGATTTATGTTCAAGAAATTGAAAAGGGAAAAAAGGGATATGAAGATATATGATGACCTCTTACTTGTCCATTAAAAAAAAAAAAAGATGAGAATTGTGTTTATTCAATTCAATAACTGCAAGGAACCATTACTTTTGAATTGTTTTTTGTGGCTCTTGATTATTTTGGGGGTTGTTTTGTTTCCCATTTTCTTTATTCCCTGCAATTGATTATTTGCCTTGACACAAGCCTTTTATTTTCAAATTCAAGTTGAAAATATCTTTTGAGCACCACCCTTAATTTGTTTTGCATGTTCTTTTATGGTGCTTCTCATTGCCTTATCTTTTTAAATATGTGGGATTAAACAGACTAAATCTGAAATCTCTGATTAATTTATGGTTGGTCATTTTTTCCCTTAAAAGAACTCTTTAATTCTACTTTTCTTTTTCTTGTAAAAATTGATCGTTGTTTTTGAAATGACCTATATTGATGGCAAATAAACAATCTACCCCTGCGGTCTTAAAAAGTCGCACCAAAAGTTTTACAGAAGTTGAATCGTGGATGATGTAATTATATTTTCAGGCCAATCTATCATGCATGATGTTTGTTTAAATTTCTTATGTGAGTTATTTTCTTTATGTTGGAGATTCCTTTTCATATTAGACCAAAAGAAAATAGCTTAACACTGGATTGATCAAAGTCAGAATTCAAAATGAGTTATGCTGGAATCTAAGTAGGTGCAAGACTTGTCCCTTTTCCTTTTTTTTTAGCTTGTAATCCCTCTCATATTTTTTTTTTTTGCTACCTTTTGTATGTTTATAACTTTTTTGTTTCCTAGTAAGTGTCTCTGTTCAGGCTTGCCAACCTTAAGGTTATCACACACTAGTTTGAAACTTTTTGTGAGTGGTACAGCATTAAACAGAAACTGATTTACTTTGTGGGTATGGCCTTGAAAAAAGTTGGCAAGCTTTGCACTCAAAATGGCTGAAAGGAGATAGTAGAGCTTTAGGGCATGTTATGTCACTTATAATGAATTTAAAACTATTCTCATGGTTGCAGCATGATATTCTGTTGGGGTTGTTTTTGCCATCAAAATTTATAATCCTTAAACTGCATTGTATCAATAAATGAAAAAAAATGGAAAATAATGTTTTTTTTCATTACAAAAATAAGAACAAAAAGCAGTTAGAAGGTTATTAGACCCTCAGAATTCCTTGCCTCTCCCCCTTTCCCCTCTCCTCTTTCCTAATATATCTCTTATTTCTATGAACATTCAAACCTACTATACTATTGCAGTTCTCTCAAGCTATATAATTGTTTTAATAAAGATTTTAAAAACTGACTGCTTCACCCATGACCTGTAGAGTTGAATAGTTACAATCCTCCATCCATCCATCCATTCCTTCCCTCCTTCCTACCTTCCTTTTGAGTTGACCTGACCCGCATTGCAATGCCCTTCCTTCCATCTCCAGTGTTACAACTTTCAGACCATGCTGATTGGCGTGGACCGAGGGACCAGTGTCCAGGATATCCTGGAGACCACTTGCAACAAGAGGCAGCTCAACCCTCGGGACCACTATGTACGCATCAAACCTCTGGGGTCCACTGACAACACCTTCGTCATTCCAGACAAGCATGAGAACATCAAGAAATTGGTATGAGTAACAGAAGGAGAAAAAGGGAAGAAGAGGGTGAGATGGGGACGAGGTGTTCAGGAGAAGAGGGGAATATGGAGAGAGGGGAAAGAAGTGTATTTACTGTGTCTGCCTGTGAAAAAAGTAAAACATCATTAATTTTTTTTATTTCGATTTGCTTTTTGTGCTCTAAAACCATTTATTGATAGTTGATGACTCAGACATTCCAAATTATTTTTTTGGGTCCAGGAGATGTATATTTTAGCATTTGATCAAATCACTAAGTATGGAGTTATAAAAAAAAAAAAAGTAGAAAAAATTAATACAATATTTAAAAAATAAGCATTCAATCAAATCACAGAGTCTGGAAAGTCTGTAGTGGAAACATAAAAAAAAACAACAACAAAAAAATCACAAAGTCTGGAGTTAAGAGAAATAGAAAAAACAAACACAATCCGTACAAGACAATGCGTATTATTATCTTCATTGTGTTTCCGGCTCTGTGCAGCGCTACGAGGCCATTGAGGTGTGCCAGAAGTGCGTGTTCCAAATGGAGCTCACAAAGCCCACCAAAGATGGCATGTTTGGCTTCGCAGTGGAGGCAGAGCTGGCGGAGGACTTGGATCGCGATGACGAACTCCGAGTGTATGTTTGTGATGTCACCAAGGACAGTGTGGCTGATAAGGGAGGTAAGTAGTACTGAGATAAGAAAGCTGTGACCATTTAATTAATAAAAACAATTTTTTTTCATCATGAAAACGAGTCTATTGAACTCACAAAGTTGCATTATTGGGATTTGACTCTAAGAATGTCTTGATTCTATTTATTTTGAAGGATGAGAGTAGTCATTGAATAAATTGATAAGTTAATAACATTGTGATTTTAATGTTTATATTTGATTTGATGATAAAGCCGAATGCCCATGACATTGAAACTATTTATCAGGAAATCAAGTTTTATCCAGGAAACAAAAAGAGCACAAATATTGAATGTCCAAGATTATTGTTCTCCTGAAAAATGAGGAAACATTGAAATATGTTGTACAGTATTATTCTGGATAAGATTTTATGAGAGGATATCATTATGTTGTTTATGTGAGTAGCCAGTACGCTTTGTTTTTATGAAAGAACTGGTATTTGACTTACCCTTGACAATGTTTGAGTGCTCAGGACAGGACCCTGTGGTACTCAGTAGGCATTTGTATCAGAATTGGTTGATCACCAAGCACAGGGACTCAGACAGACAGACAGACGAGAAATTTACCTTACACAGACAGCTCTTGAAGAAAAGTCAGGGTTTATTTATAACATGTCCAATATAATAAGTATTCTGAATGTTTTCGAGATATGATCAGGTCCATGAGATATTCAGTCCAAAACACGCTGCTACAGGTTTACTAACAAATTAGTTGTATTCATTTGTAGAGAAATTATTTCAAAATACTAATATTCCAGGAATCAACAAGGGCATCGGCACATCATTACACTGAATTTTCATTTGGAAATAAGCACAAATACAGATTTTGAAAGAATAAAAGCATGAAAAAATTTCAATCATGATTTATGACTGGACTTTCCGTTGTTTAAAGACTACCCACTAATTTTATTTTTCTTCTTTTTTATTTTTTATTATCAGGTTTAATGATTGGGGATGAAATTCTAGTCATCAATAGCAAAATCATCTCAGAACTTGACATGGTTTACATTGAAACTCTCCTGCATGAGTCCCGCACCCTGTTCCTAACCATACGCAGCATTCGAACGCAACCCCCTCAAAGCAACTTCCTGACCATGCATGCTGACGCATACATCAACAATATGGTGGTGCCCCCTCCGCCGAGCCAGTCCCGTATCTCAGACAAATCACTGGGCAATCTTATCGTGCCAGCACCCTCCCCAGATGATGCTGGTGAGTCAAGTGTGATTGACAACAACAACAGCTAAAAAATATTAAAAAATAAAAGAAAGATTAATTGCTCATTTCCATGAAAACACTATCAATAACTTTATGAATCCCATCAAAAGCAATCATGGCCAGTCAAGCATGATTTACTATGGACAAAGATATATGAGAGAAACTTCTAGCCGGAGATAATTACATGACGACATAGACATGTTTCTGACCCTCACCCTTTCAAATGGAAGTAATAACACCACTTGGCCAAAGTCCTATTGATGTACAAAATGCTACTCTCTGATTCAGAGATAATTAGTGATAATGGCCAATAAACTTGTACAGATAAGAACTCAGGTTGTTTTTGCAAATTCTCAGATAATTTTCCCAGTTTTTGATGGTTTAATTTAATTCAATTAGATTGTTTTTGCAAATCTTCCGATAACTATGACAGTTTTTGGAGACAATAGTTCAAACTGACCCACTAACTGTTAGAGCAAACTGATGTTCAACCTGGTTGTAATTATCTTGGAACACAGTTAATGAAATGGAAGAACAAATATTCAGACTTTGATGACAAACTTCCTTAGTTATATTGAGAAGTCAGAATTCTTTTGTTCAAATATGTTTGAAGTCATGTTGTGAAGTGACCTGACATTCTCTTTTTGCTTTTGCATTCTCTAGGAGATCATCAAGTATGTGGCAATGACAGATCCTTTGCTGGGTCTGCACCTGCTGAAATTGATGCCTTATTGGAGGTTAGTCATCCTACAGGAAGACAGCTATGTGGTTGTTGGTTTTTTTTCACCCTGAGAGCTTTTTGGTTTTTAGGGATTTTTTTCCTTGGGTTTTTTTTTTTCAGACAGAAAGTAGAAGAAATTTTCTTGTTAGGATTTTAACTTCATTAGAATAATCCAAAGCAAATGTATTGTAGGATTTTATAATTTTCTCTTTTACTACACAAAGGATTTGCAAACTAAATTTTAAATGCATTAGCTCATTAACAAGATGTGAACATCATTGACATTTCTCAAAACAAGCTGTGAGTTCTAATCATATTTTGTTTGTCTCATCATCATGTTTATTAAAAATCAATTTATAGTTAAAATGCTTACTAACAAGAAGTGTGTGTGATAAACAAAGTCTCCAAAATTGTCAGAGTATGATTTTGGGATATGGATAAAGGTAGAGATGATAATTGAAAGGTTAAAGATGGTAGAAGGTCTAGCATAATGGCAAAAATTAGTTAATATTGGAAAAATAGCAATGATGACAACCCTACAAAATCCTTGGCTGCTCTTTGACAAGTCTATCTTGGATGTCTTTTGGTGAATCAAGGGAGCAGAACAGGTCACAGCCATTTGCCGAAGGAATGAGATGACCTCTTCAGATGAAGGAGTGCCAGGAAAGCCTATGTCTGATCCCCAACGGTTGAGGAAAGCCATCATGGAATTGGTAGAGACTGAACGAGCCTACGTCAAGGTAAAGACTGAAGGAATTGCGTTGTTCCTAATTCATTAATGATATTATGTGAAAGGTGTTAATACTTTCCAGAGACTGCATGACCACACAAAGAGCTGGTTACTGAATTAAGTCATTAGATGTCTGTTAGATCTCTGGCGATTTTTGTTTTGAAGAATAAAACCCATTTGTTTGTCAGGTTTCAAATAAAATCTACATAAACCAAACCTTCCTTTGGTCAAGAGTAGAAGCTTTTGGAAAGCTGTTGTAATTGATAAAAGATAATTTTCATTTTGTTTTTTTGCGCTGGTTTTGACAGACTCGCACTCAGCTAGATCACATGATGCAGAAATAGCAAGACAAAAGTTACATTGATGACAAAGGGGGACAAAAGCTATAGAAAGCCCCAATTAAGTTTTTGGGGCAGTGAAAATACATCGTCTGTCAGACAAAGAGGGTTAATAGTATTGTTTGAGATATGATTGTTTTGTGAAATCAATTATTAAGCTATGATATGTATGTGATACAAGCAGTTGATATTATGAATCATTTACCATTCTTCCAGGACTTGAAGTGTTTGACGGAGCGCTACTTGGAACCATTGAAGGAAGAGACGTTTTTGACCACTAGCGAGATTCAGCAGCTGTTTGGTAACATCCAGGAGATTGTAGCCTTTCAGCAGCGATTCCTCCATTCCCTGGAGGAGGCAGTGGAGCTGGTGCCAGAATTCTTCACCACCACAAACATGGCCAGTTTCAAGGTAGGTTCATGGTCTCCATTGCTTAGTGGTGAACATTACTTGCTAAGCGAGTAAAGTCAGGCAATAACGAGGTTTGTTGGTGTGTGAAAGTGTTTCACCAGAGATGACCGAGGGTAGTCTTCTGTTCTGAAGTCTACTTTTTTACCATGGCTATTGGTGTTATCCCCTTAGGTAAAGCATTGTGTCTCACTTAACTCATCCCAATGTAGATGGATGTTAAGCTCCGAGGTCACCTTTATTGTAGATAATTTTGTATTTGTGTCAAAAAATTTTGATATGCCTAACAGCTGACTTGTAATTTGATATATTATGTCACATGCTCACCATCTTTTGCTCCACTCTTCCAGTCATAAAGGGACCCGAATTCATAGTGAATGAAGAAAATGATTTGGTTCAAAATCCCAACTAAAACATACAACTTTTTTTAAAAACAAGAAACATGAATATCCCTTTTATTTTTATGTCTTTTCTTCTTGTTTTTGTTTTCCAGAGAGTGTTGTTTTCCTTGGGCGGCTCCTTCCTGTACTATGCCAATCACTTTAAAGTTTACAGTTCATTTTGTGCCAGTCATTCTCGATCTCAGAACATACTTAACCCAGGTGAGGCAGCATTAGTAGCTGGAGTCAATGGTCAATTATCAATGGTCTGATCTGTTTGTTGAATTGTAGAACTAGCTTTTTTTTTTTTTACTTTTTTTTTTTCTTTTTCTTTCTTGTCTTTTTGTATTTGTTGATTATTTTCTTTTTTATTTGCTTGTTTGTTTTTCATTTGTTCTCTTTTTCCTGGGATCGGGAGGGGGGGGGGTTCTGTGTGTGTCTGAATGGGAAGGGGGGGGGGGCGATTAAAGGAAGAACGTATAACGTACAAGATAAAATGGAATATTAATTTGATTTATTTTCTTAAAGTGCATTCATTGTTTGCCTATGAAATAGGTCAATTTTTTTTCCTGCTGCTTTTTTATCTTCAGGGTTTGATTCTTGATCTAACTAGTTTTCCCCAAAAATTTTAAGACATACTTGAAGAGCTCTTTTATTTTATGGGTTTATTATTTAATACTTAGAGGTTCCCTTGGTTGTAAAGAAGATTATATCTGTCAGAGTAATCGCAAACTGCATAATACTAATAGCCTGCATCACGTATTATGTTACATGTCCAGTTTATCCATAATGCTAAGGCAATCTATTATACTAGGTGTATGGTATTTTGAGGGGCTTAGAGTAAGGTAATAACAACTGGGAATAGGGGCAATACAAATGCTTTTATATTATTATACATATGTAAAACTTGAAAAAAAATATTCTCTTATACCTCGATAACTCAATGAGTTCATGTAAAAATGTTTACTTTTAGATTGCGTCATGAGCATATAAAGGCATCAATAACTTACACACTCAAAACATGCCATGTTATTTTATGTTTTGTTATATTATATTGTGTCATGTTATGTTATATTATGTTATGTTATGTTTTATTTATTTTTTTAAATTTTCTTTTGTGCCAGATGCCAACGAAGCCTTGCGAGAGTTCTTGCATGCCCGCAACCCCCTGCAGCAGCATTCAGCCACGCTGGAGTCGTACCTGATCAAACCCATCCAGCGAATCCTCAAGTACCCCCTCTTGTTACAGCAGCTGTGCAATATGACTCCATACGATACGGATGAACATCATCATTTGTCAGGTGAGTAAATGTTTCGTTTCTCAATTCATGTTTTAATCAACATCAGTGAAGAGTGTTATTGTCAATTTTTACCGCTGACAAATTTTGCTGGAAAAACTGCACTCCCAAAAGCTTGAAGAACTCTCACGACAGAGCCTACTGGCAATGTTGGCTCAGCCATATTAAAGAAGGCAGCCTCTGAGTAAAATAAATTTAAATACAATGCTTAAGTCTGTTGTAAGATTGAGAGAAAGCTGGTTAACCAAGAAAACATAGAAGTAAAAGATCAGCAATGACCACAAAACTTGGAATATGATTGGAATTAATCCTCATACCCCAGTGCCTTGAAAATAATGTGCTGACTCCCTGAAAATGTGGGATCCTGCTCTAAATGTCTAAATGCAACTTGAGAAGAAAAAAGAAAGAAAATAATATAAAGTCAGATACTGAGTGAGAAAGAGTGATTTTGGTCGCAACAGTGGAACACACTTATAAAGACCACTTATAAAGAACAGATTTTGAAGAATGTTATATTAATTCTGACTGATATAGAGAACTATTGCTACAAAGAACTCATTTGGAATGTCCCAAGCTGTTCTTAATATCAGTGTTGCACTTTAAGCCAAGGAATGAAGTTGATAGGTTTGTCATGGGAGAAGCAAAGACAGCTCTCTTGAAGTTTCTGAAAATGTCAGTGAGGTTTTGTCTGAACATATTGCCAGGTATCTTTTTGTTTAGTGCATAATTATACGAGTGCAGAGGGTTTTTTTGCCAATTCAATTTGATCATACAATTGTACGAATAACTTCTGCAACCTTATATTTGATTCACACAACAGAGGCCTTGAAAGGGATGGAAGCTGTCGCTGAACACATTAATGAGATGCAAAAGATTTATGATGAATATGGCTCAGTTTTTGATGAGCTCACAAAATCCTTCAAAGAAAACTTTCCACATAAGCAGGTAATGGTTCTTTTTTTATTTAAAAGGAAATGAAAACGCTGTCTAATTACTCAACTGGGTATGCAATTACAAGTTTGAATTTCTGAAATAGCAACAAATTAGATGAAAAAAATATGTCTAAAAAGCCAAACTTCAACACTGAATTAATTAGAGCTGTTCATTTACATACATTTTCATTTTTTTTGTGTGGTTATTTTCTTCTCGTCTTTTTGTATATTATCCATTATGTCAAGAAGATAAGGGTATCCGTAATAAAATAAAATGACTTTTTTTTTTTTCATGACAAATTGATTGGTAATATGATTATCATTTCATATCAACCTACCAGAGTATTGAGCTTAGTGTTGGAGACCTACAAATGTATGGTACGGTGGAATGGGTGAATGTGGCTGATCATCTGGGCAAGGTTAAGAAGTCAGCTGAGTTTGAAAATATTGTGTTCGTGTTCAAGTCAGGGGTGACATTCCTCTGCCGAGAAAGATTGAAACGCAAAAAAGCGAGGGTAAGTTATCTTATTCAAGTTTTTTTCTTCTGTTAAAGCAATTTATTGCCCTACTAACTTAGCTTAGCAGATTTCTTGCCCAGGCACTCACCATCCTCTCTCTGTTCTTGCTTTGTCACTTCATGTCCTCTGTTGATTGTGGCTTTGTAATTAAGTTCAATTTCTTCTTTCTCTCTGGAGTTATTTTGGGTCACTTTGAAACATGTTCCAGTCGTCTTGTCCAGTCCTCTTCTCTTCATGTCTCTGTACCTTTTTTCTTTACTTAAGGGACGTTAATTCCTTTTTTTTTCTCCTTGGAGCCTTGTACCCTGGGTTGAAAATATGATTAGTATTCTTTCTGTCCACAGTTTTTCTGTATCTTTTAATCAGTCCTGCTTAGTATAATGAAGGCTGTGAAATTATGACCATCAGTTGTTCTGTAATGATGAAAAATCTTTTTTTTTGTTTATCACTGCCAACCAATTTCCCACTTTAAGAAAACAATCAGGCTGATTGAATAAAGTTGTGAAAATATGATCATCAGTTGTTCTGTAATGCAAAGAAAATAGAAAGATATATCTATTTATATATTCTTTAAAAATTGCTACCAATCATTCCCCCCTTTAAAAAAATACCGAAGATGACAGATTAAATTATTTCTATTATTTTGTTATAATGTGATGAAACCTTACAGAGCTTTAAGTTAAATTTTGTGCAATATCTACTTTTTTTTGTTTTTTTGTTTTTTTGTTTTTTTGTAAATTAAAATCGTACCTGTACATGATTTGTAAGAATACATTCTTGTGCAGAGCTGAGAGAGGCACTGGTCTGAGTGGCTTCATGTACTGAGCTGCTCAAGGGAGGAAATCTATTCTTTCAAATCTGCTTGAATATAATTAATCTTTAACTCTTTCAGGACCAGCCTATTTTCGGGTTTAGACCAAGGGGGCGTGGCCATGTCAGCACGAATGTAAAAAACAACTTTCAAAAATAAAAATAAAACATTCCAGCACAAAGAAACACGTTCAAACTTAACTCAACTTCTCTTCATTCGTTCTTACCGGTTTTGGCAAGTTCAAAAGTAGGATCAGATAAGTTTCTGAAGCGAAATATGGTACTTCTTTTGAGAAACGATGTATCGTTTTCGGTCCTCAGCGGATGTTCCGCGGAAACGATATATCGTCGATCGGTCCGGAAAGAGTTAAAAAATGTTTTTCTGTTGAACTCTGAGGACAAGAAAGGTATATTCAATTAACGGTTTGAAAATGATGAGTGATGTGTCTCTCCTCTTTTCTTTTGATCTTAAAATTTCAGCCCGAGACAATAAATAAGGTATTGTCCCTTAATTCATATATTTTTTACCCTCTTGAGACCATCCAAGACAGATTGCCTTCAGAATTATAAATTTTATCCTACGTATTCAAATCTATTCTTTGAGTTTCTCCCTTATTTGGGATCGAACTTTGTGGTAATGGCTGAATGGTAAAAATTAGTATTTGAGTATTCACTCCTCTCTATGAAGAGAGCACCTCCAATTTGTGTTTTCCTTTTCACTAGATTTCATTTTCTCACAATCGATTACATTTTTTCAAATATGAAATGGGATGGCTTTTTTCACTTTTTCTCTTCAAGTTTATTATTTCATTGCAAAACTGGAATTGCTTAATGTTATCAATTGGCATATTTTTATTTTCCCTAAGGAAGCCAAAAAGACCAATGTGAAGGGAAAAACTGTAATGTGATGCAAATATTATAATATCAACAATTATACAATCACCGAACTTGATCACATGACCATCTGGGTGAAATTTGTTTTATTTCAAAATCCCCAGCTCTGCTTTTAAGTTGGCAGTATTTTAGTAACTCAAAGCGTCTAAAATGTACATTATTTTCCTAGCCATGGGGATGTTTTTTCTACATAATATATCTAAATTTTAAGCTGTATGTACATAACTAAGGCCACGTATACATCATAGGCGGCTATAGCAATAATGTTTGAAAGTCACTCTTTAACTCTGACTTTCTTTTAATTTCTTGATGTTTATCTCACATTGAGAATGAAATTTATTATTTTGTTGTTGTTGTTGTATAAAGGGTTATAGACTGCTTTCTTCCATTCATGAACAAATTGATTCACACAAAAAAACTCTAACATAAAAAAAAAAAAAAAGAATTGGCATAACTATAACTTCGAAGATGAAAAGTAGTAAAAAACTTTCTTGTGGAAATTTAATGATTTTTTGGAAGGTATTTATTCAGTGAAAATAAAATGCAGCATTCTGAATGAAATGTTTTTTTGTTTTTTTTAATCCTCCGAAAAACTTTAATAAAAGATTATGTGCAAACTTTTCATTCCAGTTTTCCCATGATTTTCATCGCCTTTGAAATTATCTGACAGTTTATGTCTTATAGATCATCCTATTTACTTAATATTCAGTGATTATTTTTTTTTAACAATTTGAGATGTGATTTATGCTGTTGCCATGTTTCCAAGACAAAACAAATCTATGATTTTCTAATGGTTTTTGGTTGGTCAAGTTAAAGTTTGGTTAATTTTGCTTTGTGCAATTAAAACCAAAATAGAAAACAAAACATAAAAGTAACGGTAAAGATCGGCTGTTTAAAGAATTAATATGTTTTTTTAATTGTTTAGAGTTTATCTAGTAGGAACAGTTTCCAAAAGAAAACAAAAATCTACATGTCATCATACCAGAGGAAACTTGTTGATGGGACTTAAGCTTTCTCATTTTTTGTATATATGGGATAAGCATACCTTGTTGCCAGTTAAGTCATTAAGTAACTTAATTAAAAACCTTTACAGTTTGTTAACGCTTCTGTTTTTCTGTCACTCCACAGCCTTTGTCAGCAAGATCCTCTTTGATTGAAGTCTCTGAAACAGTGGAGAGGTTCAGAACCCTCATCCCCACACCAGAGGTGCAGATTCGGACGGGGAAAATTGCTGACATCGATAGGCACTACTGGTGGGACTTGGTTCACTCCAAGTCTGATGCAGAGGGAACGCGGGAGAAAGTCTACCAGTTTTGTAACAGGTACAGTGTGACTGAGATTTCATACTATCGCGATTCACTGATAGCCATGATAGAGATCATACCCTTACCTCTCTTATGCCAAGAAAGAGCTGTTATATATGATTTGAAAGTACAAGAAAACACAGAGTCAATGTCTTGTTGACTGAGGTGTTTATTTGTTTATTGAAATCCCAATTGACCAATAGACTGTGTAATTCAAATACTGGCTAGGGGTTAATTCCTTGTCAAATATTCATTAAGGGAGGAAAGCGTATTCAATCGATAAAATAACTGCTACGGTGCCACTGTCCCCTCTTTTAGTCCTTAAATTATTTTGGGTCTCTTTTTTGTCATTCCTGATATTCCTGATAATGTCATGGCAATGTTGTTGCTGTTACAATTACTACTACGTTATACATACTTCAAACAATCATGATAATGATAATAATCTATCATAATGATCATAACATCATGTGATCTGACTGCTGAAACATCAAAGGAATCGAAACTAGACATAGCAATAAACTGAAAGAATAAGAATCATGTTTTTTTTCAAATCCCAAAGGTGTAACTAATTCAAAAACTAAAAGCTGAAATGGCTGTTTTGTTTAAGCTGGCAAATTTCAACTAGACAAAAAAGCAAATCCAAATAGTTCTGTCCCCTCTAAGTATCTGGTGGTTTTCCCCTGCATGTATTTTTAGAAGAGGGTGAATTGACTTCATACAACAAAGATAGCCAACCGTTAATTGAACAGGACCTTAGCTTGTTATATTAATGTGAGCAATAGTACTGAAAATAATTACAATAGTAATATTACTTAGAATGGGAGTAAGAGCAATAAACATCATTTGTTGGGACATACTAATAATATAATCAATGATAATAATTTTTTCTTCTGGTCTGCGGAAGTTATTTTGCTAAAGTTTTTAACTCCACAGATGTAAAGAAAGTTAAATAGAGTGACTTTTATAGGCATTTGACACCCTATGTTTTTCAATACTGAAAATGGAAGGATTTAAGCTCAACTAGACATAGAATATTGAGTGCTTTTGATTTTTGAAATGGTTGGTTTGTACAGTAAATAAAAGTTTGTAAGTCCACATAGGAGAAAAAAAATTCAAAAAGAAAAACAAAGAAAGAAAAAGAGAAAAGTTGTCAAATATTTTAAAAATTGAAAAATAGTTATAACTATTTTAGTTTTGTCCTTGTATTTACTGAAGGAGTACTTTGTATCAGTGCTTGTAAAATGATTTTTTTTTCTTTCCAGCACCCCAGAGGCTAAATCTGACTTCATGAAAGTGATCCGCCAAACCATCAGGGAAAGTGTAAGGAAGCTGATCATTCCTACATCCTCTTCCCTGTCCTCATCCTCTCCACCTCAGCCACAGAACCCTCATCCTCATCCTCACTCATTGCAGTCTCATCAGCAGGGCTCCCACCCCGCCACATCCTCCTCATCCCCTTGCTCCTTACCTCCCCCTTACGAATCTCTCAGCTTTGATGGTGAGGCTACCGGTGGTGGTGGTGGTAGTGGGTGTAGTGGCGAGTCTGGTGCTTCCTCCTCAATCCCTATTTCTTCCTCTTCTTCCATCCCCCCATCCTCCTCCCCCCAGGGTGTGTTATCTAGTCCTCACGTATCAGGATTGAAACGTCGTGGTGGTAAAAACAGTGACCCTGAAAGACATTCCATGGACTTAGACAAAAAAGCCAGAGATATGGACCTGGAATCTTCTTCTTCATTTAGAACTCGTAGTAAAACAGTGGGAGATTTAAATGAAGCGAGTATGGAGGAGAGCGGTGGCTTTGTGCCAGATACCCTGGAGCCATGTTCCTCAGATAAGACCAAGGAAAGTAGTTCATGCTCCTCTAATTCAAACCTCAGTTGCAGTAGTCAGACAGGAAGTCAGAGCAGCACAGCTCGTCTTCAGTATGCCAGTGCTAATCCTCTCCACTACTCTTCAAGTTCCATCAACTCTGGTGATCGACCAGGCGCTTCGTCCCCAGTCTGGAAACGGGTGGATAATAAGTTGGTGCCAAATAATTCTTCTACAACACAAGCTGATGATACATATTCGACCAAAAGTGGTGAAGTTAGTAGCACATCTGGGGAGAGTATACCTCCACCAAGGAAAGACACAAAGACAGTCGTGTTTGCACCAATTCCAGGAATTCCTGTGTTGAAAGATACTGAGTGTTAGACAGATGTTTAGTGCCTAGAATTCAGATTTGAAAGACTTGCCAGCTTGCTTTTCCTTTTTTTTTCAGAGGATGTATTCTTTGGTAAAGAATGAAAATTGACCAATCAGTCATTCATTCACAGTCCTTGGTGGAGACAAAATAACAAGTTATATCTTCATCATTCTAATTGGGATTCCTTGCTATGTTTGTTTACTCGTTATCTGCGACCAGAAAAGAACAAAAAATTGCTTTGTACTTTACTTCCCCTTTGAATTTTGCATAATTTTTACTGCTTTCTTAAAATCTCTATATAAGTATTGTGCTGAAGTTAGGGTTGAAATTTTCCAGGAACTCTGTTCACTCATTTCCCCACACCAGCATCAAAATTTAGGATTGATACACTGTACAGTGAATTTTCTATTGTAATAAATGTTCTCTGTCTGGGTAAGGGAGGATCATACTTTTAATCCGGCTTGTATTTCGCTAATTCATGCTGTTAAACAAAAAAATAAAAGAAACGCCTCAAAATTACATTGATTCCACTGTGTTAGAAGAACAAATTTTACACATTTAACGATTGTCAGAACATGTCAACCAACTAGTCCCACAGTCTCATGGAGGGAATTTAATATGAAGGTGTAGCTGCCACTTTAATCTTGCTCCAAAGGTGGCAGGAAAATGGTACTTGTCTTGGCATCAAGTGCCCTTGCACCATGAGTCTGTTTTGTGTTGATTACTCAAAGCAACCATATTTCATTTCACTTGATAAAGCTATAATTTTTTTATGGAAAAGCCAATTCATGTGAAAAGTAATTCCTGAATGAAAGTCAGCTTAAGAAAACATCAGTTTTACTCTATTTAAAAGCCTTAAAGAGGAGTATTGGGAAGCTCAATTTTTCTTTGCATAGAATACATGATACATGGGATTAATGTCTCGTTCAGACAATGTGTCAGCATCTAAAGCTGATAAACATGTGCTCACAGTGACAATTGTTGAATCTATAAAATTTGTACTATTATCACATTTAGTTTTGTCTTATTTTTTTTCTTTCTTGGATAGCATAATTTATTTAGTTCGTTCAGAATGCCCTCTCAGTATTATTGCTGGTTTCGAAATATTTTTTTTATAATTTTTAACTTGCTCAATTTATAGGGTTTTTTTTGTGCCTCAGAAAGCTTTATTATTGCTGTGGGAAAAAATATGAATAGTCGGGCTATATTTATAACATGTGACAGACTGTTATTTTAATGATTATATAATGTAAGCAATAGCAAGAGCCCTGAAACATTAAACAAACAAAGACAACAAAACCAAAAAGCTTTAAAAACACACACCTTATACTGATTTTGAAAATGATCAATGCTGAAGGAAATAACAGTACAAACTGATTTTGCTTTAGAGTGGCAGAAAGAAGTATGCAGTACAATTGACCTGAGATTGATTTTTATTGGAAACGTTTTCCCCCTTCTCTTTTTGAAGTTGATGCTTTTAAAAATTCTTAAAACTTTTCAACCTCATATTTTCCTCACCAATAAGGTTTGTTAGACTTGGCTTTTTGTTAGATTTTTGTGTCATGTTTATTTATATTTTTTTGTTATGAATTATATCTGAGGAGTAAGTGTGTCAGTTTATCTTTCCCCTTATTTTAATGATAGATGGATAATACTGTTATAGATTGATAGCATGACTATAATTTAGAGTTATCACTGAAGGGGCTAATGTGGAACTTATAATTCAATAACAATTTCAAATATTCTGTCACAGCTTTTGATATAATAAGCTGTTACTGAACATATCACCTGGCCTTATCGTTGGGCACATCAAATGGAAGAAAATAAGAAACAATGCGATGCAACTTATTTAATTATGGCTCTTGTGTGCTTTTATCTCCCTGCTGTGTGTATGTATATGAGATAAAGTACCCTGTATGTTGTCTGATCTGGAAGGGTGTATGGGGAGGAGGGCAGTGAAGTTTATCAAGAAACCCTTTATCCAGTTAAGTGTATTTATCATAACTGGTACCATGCATTGTCTTTGTCCAGCCAAGTGCTCAGGCATATTTGCTGATAGTTAATTTGAATTTTTTTCCTATAGTATTTTCTATTTTATTAATTTTATCCTTATATTTCTGTTCACTTCTTCAGGAGTAGATCACTGGGAGAATTAGTCATTATTTGTAATATTTTTGAAAGACAACTGTGCAATGAGATGATGTTCTGGATTGATTTGAGAACATTTATGTAATTTTGTCTCTTATCATAAGGAATTATCCATCATATCTGGAAGCTCTTTCTATTATTCACTCCATAGACCTGAACATTACAATGAAAGCACTCTTCTCAACAGAGCATTATCATTGAAGATTGTTTTTCCAAAACCCCGTAAGTATCTCCTGAATGTCATCTTTAAGTCCATCAATTCAAGATCTTTAGAACTTGATTTTCATGCTGTATAAAGCCTCCCTGTCTTGAGCTTTAGCTATGAAGTAGAGAGAACCACAAGGAACAATGTGGAAGCCATACCTCAGAATTTCCGAGAAGGGTGCTTCCTGAGTTTTGGAAAAACACTCCTCAATTTGTATCTTGTTTTTCTGACTGTTCTCTGGACTGAAAGATTAAGAACGTTGTGAATAATACCATCTCTGGTCCCTGAGCTTTTTACCAGGATATGGTTGCATCATATCCAACACCGAGTGTTTTATACTGTCCTGGGATGAGGGAGCTCAAGCTACTTTTCCTTGTGTCTTTGTTTTATGTCTGAAATTTTCTTCTTTATCTTTATCTGTACCTCTTTTTCACAGAATGTTAAAATGAGCAATGATTAAAGACTTTTAAAAGAAATTTCTTTTAAGATTGATTAACATGTTTTTATTTGTTAAAATCATAGAATTTATGATTTTGTCTTGTACTTATTTGTTCTTAATTTCAAAATTTTCTTTTCTGTTTTTTTTTTTCATTAAAGCTGCGAGATTTATAAGGTACAGCACTGATTTGTCATTTGCCTTTGCTAAAGTGATCTAATGAGACATTCAAAATATTTTTGTTTCTTTAAAATTTCTTTGCTTTCCTTTGTTTGTACACTGTTTTTTTTAAATCTTATTCTTTTATTCTTTCTCCATTTTCTTTCTTTGTGTATGTGTTTGTGTGTGTGTGTGTGTGTGTGTGTGTGTGTGTGTGTGTGTGTGTGTGTGTGTGTGTGTGTGTGT
>JBCIKM010542193.1:0-18421 GCA_039654465.1 Melibe viridis | reverse complement strand
GTTGTTGTCAAAAGTGGATTTGTTCTTTTCAAACAAATTTTCAACCCCCCCCCCCCCCCCCCCCCCCAAAAAAAAAAAAAAGAACAGAAAAAAACATTTTATGTAATTAAAAAAAAACAAAAAGATAATTGTGCTGGATGAACATATAGGCTACAATGGAAACTTACTCTACTTATATATATATATATATATATTTCTTTAATGATTACATTGAGAATATTTCTGATATTGTTTGTCACTTGATTGATTTTCTTATTTTTATCTTTTTTACCCCTCCTCCCCTAGTTAATATGCAGAAACGATTGGGCTCAAAACAAGATGATCAGCCTTCATCACCTGTTGTGTCATCAACACAACAAATAAATGTCAACCTTAAAAAAGCCAAAGAAATGAGTATGAAACCTGCAAAGCAAGATGAAGAAAAGCCTGCTGGGGTGTTCAGCAGATTGGGAAAAATGTCCAAGGTGTGAAGAAACCTCAGGTTGTTACGGATGATTATATTAGCAGTCTAGTGTAAATATTGATCAAGATAAACTTATTTCTATATCATGTAAGAATGTAAATTCACATGAAGTTTTTGCTCTTTTGTATAATATGTATTTCACTCATCTGTGAAGCCTCTTCTGAGCAATCATCACTTCTAAATAATGCTCTGATAGAAAAATTCTTCTTTTGGAGTGAGGTCATTATTTCATTATCTGTTTTGTTGTGCTGAGTGAAATAATGTGATTGGAGATGACATATCAAGGTGCAAGGATAATTTTTTACCAACTTATTCCTATCAGAATTACATTTGTCAAGAATTTTTTCTCTTTTTCATTTGTCTGTAAAAAAACCCCAACATTTTCAGTTCCTGTGTGTGATCCAGTACATCAACTGACAGCTTATATTATATAATAGGAATAAAGTAATCTCATAGTATAGATGCAAGATGCATGTATTTGTCAATAAATAATAAGGTTTTGTCAGTTATTGGGAGTTTTGCAAAGTGAAATGCGCAAAGAGATATTCCTTGACAATGAGAAATTTGTTTTATCTAAAAAATAAAAAGCAAATAGCTTTTATTCATTATTGTTTTAAATGCAGATACTGCAATGGTGGTTGTCTGAGGTTTTGTAAAGTTAGTTATTTGTCTACATCATTGCTATCCACCTTTAAATTATTACCTGCGCGCCTGCTGCTCTGTGGCAACTTTTGCCACACGTTGGCTTGCAGTGAGGTGATGTGCAGGTACACAGCTGTTCCTATATCAATTTTCCACCCCAAGTTGCTTAGCATTATTTGCCTTTGAAATGCCACTATCACAAGACTGTTTGGTATCATATGATTAAGCAAGTCTTTACGTCGGGTCATTGGTGAGGAATTTTCCACTGAAAACAAAGCCCAACCCGTCCATCCCTCCACTCCCCCAAAATCGAAGGTGCACTACTTCCGCAGTTAAAGAATGGTCCAAAAATGTGCATGTGGTGCAGGATTGCACTACTGCTGCAGTTAAAGTATGGCTGTGGGAGTGGGTAACTCACTGCTCCTGCATTACATGTCTAAAATTATGGAAAGGAGCAGTAATAAGCTTTTGGTTTTTTTATCATCTCTATTATCAACTGAAATTCAATGTACTTAACTTTTGTACTTTTTCCAGACTGATGAAATCCTCGATATTCACCCCCCCCCCCCTTTTCTATCATTTTTAAAAGATCTGTTCCTTTTTTTTTTTTTAATTCAGTTATGATACAACTAGATTAATTCTGTTATGAGCATGAGCACATAAACTTATTTATGGGAAAATTCTGTCCTGAGCCAATGTTTTTAGTATTTTTGTAAGCAAGAGCAGTCCCTCTAACTCTAATTTCTTTTCTTGATGTAGATATGCTTGCTTACCTGGTAGATGAAAAGTGTTTATCTTTGTCTTGCAGAAAGATAGTCATGTCTAAACTAGGGTGCAAGCTTTTTGTGTGTTAAGTGTTGTAGGATAAGGAGTAGAAAGAAAATTAATTTGTAAAAATCCATTAGAATGGTGGTGTAAAAGCTTGTTAGAGCTCTTTTAATGCGAAGAGTACAAAAGTTTTTTACCTGACCATGAAGAAAAATAGGTCGAAAGTTAAATTTGGCACTGAACTTAACCTATCTCTATCTAGTCGCCACCTGCAATTAAAAATTTTTGTCATTACAATATGACCCTTAAAACCTTGACAGTAGAACTCTGGCATTAAAGAAAAAAGGTTTTTTTTTTTGTTTCTTCTACTCATTCATATTTGTCCATTGGCACCCACAAATCATTTGCCATTTTTATTTTGTTATTTCTTTTTGCCTATTTTTGATGACTGGTCTTGATTCGTCTCCCTACATCCTGATGTTTCTTGTAATAAACTATTTTTAACTTATCTGAATTTGGATTCACTGGACTAAGTCACTCCAGGTCCAATAGGCCTTGCATACCTCCTTTGTAACCTATTACCTTGCCTTAGCTACCTATTATCTCAGCTATCATCTTCCTCAGTTAGCTGTCCTCTTCCTTCGGTATCTATTGAACTGATAAGACTCAGCTGTGCTGAACGTAAACTTCCGTAGTAGGAGTTTTGAATTTTGCCTTGACGACAGCAACCCAGCGGCCAACTCTCTTAGATTTCAATTTCAACTGCCAGGGGTTCTTTTACGTGCAAAGCAAGGGGTGCACACTGGATGTCCCAGTTTATCATACATTTCTGTTGAGACAAGGTGCTTGATCCTATATATGGACTTAGAACCAGGGAGCAGCTGCTCTTGAGAGAAAAAGAGACAGAATTCTGACATCTGAAGTAAAGTGAATCAGTGAGTTATCACCCATTTAAGGTCATTGAGTGAAAATTATAAAAAATTCAATTTTCTTTTGAATTTTGACTGCATAAAAGCAATGAGTGCTTTCTATCTTATGGAAGTAATATATATGCACAAAACTTATTATTTTTACCCTTGATGAAGTCATTTTGGAAGTTTAATAAGCAAAATCCTTAAAAAACATAATTAAAAGCCGATAGTGATGTACTAGCAAATGGTCCTGTTCTACTGAATGCGATAAGAAATACGCTTCTTATTTATGATAAAAAAAGGTGTGCAGGACCGATTTGAAAATAGGATGCTTTTGATTGTAAAATTGTTTTTAGAGACTTCATATGTAGCGTCAATGAAGATAAAATGTATCTGCCCAATCTTATTCACAGAAAGAAACAAAAACAAACAAAATAGGGAAAAAAAAAAAATATAAACAAATAATCAGTGGCTGCAAGGAAGTGAAACATACTTGAGTGAAGCTTGAAAAAAAATTTGGGGGAAAAAAAATCCCCCCCCCCCCCACCACAAAGAATTGAACACGCATCGCCATGCTTGAAACGCCAATACACTGACCATTGGGCAACAGAGGGACTGACCGCTGAGAGATACAGTACACGATTATAATCCTGAGTCATTCTGGCCTGACCTACTTTTCGTTTTCTTTCTCGGATTGACTAAGATAGGAACCGATTCATTTCATATTTTTGTTAAAAATTTGAGGGGATCAACTTTGATTTCTTAATAAATGTTATTCTTACAGTTACACATAAACACAGACTGGGTGTTTTGAAAAATGATGAGGGTAGAAGTTGTGGCCAGTTTTTGCGTCTATTGGTTACTTTGATCATGGAAGTCTCAAAGTTACTCCTTTATGGATATAGATTTAGTATTATTTAACTTTTTGAGTACTTGACTTTTTGTAAGAAAAACAGCAGTACACATGGTTTGTTTATTGGAAGTTTTAGGGCCCCAGGACACATGAGGGTCATAAAGGAGCCCAGAGGAAAGTAAGATAATAGAATTAGTTAAAAGTTAAAAGAGGGAACAGATCAAACCACAAACAGCAGAGAGATGATTTACACTAAAAAAATAAATATCTCTCAATCTCAAAACACATATCGCCACCGCCGAGAGATGATTTACAATGACAAAATATATCATCCCTCCTTACAAAAATGAGCAATGGCCATCATAAATAACAGCACTATGGTACAGAAAGACCCAAGATCTTTAAACCCCCTTTGTGTACTAAAGTACTCAGTAGGTTTAACTTGTGACCCTGCAGTCATGTACCAAAGGGCAAGAAGTAAGGGATGAGCATTGGTTTCAAACAAGACAACAAAAACAAGACATCACAGAAAAGGGGAAAAAGTAAGACGACAGCTTCAGTGTAAAAGAAAAGAAACAAAAGTAGAAGAGACCACCAGGGGCATGAAATAAGGGATGAGAATGGAGTTGCAAACAAAACAAAAACAGGACATCACAGAAAAGGGGAAATTGTTTATTGTACAATTGGTGTTTTTAGGGCACCACGACACACAAGGGTCATAGAGGCGCCCAAGAGGAAAGTAAGATGACAGATTAGGTAGTTAAAAGAGCAGATAAATCTTGACCCAACCTGAGACATTGTCACAGAGAGATGATTTACAGGGGAAAAAAATCTCTCACAGTACAGATATGTGACAGAGAGATGATATACATGGGAAAAAAATCATCTCCCACAAACAAAAGCAAGCACTCACAGACAAAGGCACAACAGGCAGAGCCAAGACTATCTAACAGAACACAAAATAGCAGTGTATGTGTGTATGTGAAAGAGAGCACTTCAGAGAATGCTAGAAAAAGCAAGACGACAGCTCTAGCTAAAAGACAAAAGAGACAGAAGTAGACCCACCAAGGATAGTGGCAGTGGCAGGGTAAACTTCATCTGTTGATTCATGAGACACCAATGAAGTTTTTATATTGCACCTTTGGCTTTACAACCCAACTACGAGACAACTGGGTGTAAAAGGCCTGGGGCTGAAAAGGGGAAAAAGGAAGACAATAGCTTCAGTTAAAGATAAGAGACAAGTAGAAGTGCCCAGCAGGGAAACCAACCAACCGCATGCGGGGAAAAGTAAGATAATAACGTTAGTACAAAAGATAGGACACAGAAGTATATGTGCTAACCAGGGGCTAACACCAACTGACACGATTCAAGGGATGAACTTTCAATAATGAAAAGATATGAAATTGGTAAAAATCTAGAACTTGCAAGGAAATAATTAGAAATTTGTTTATTGTTCTCTCACAGGTATATACATACACAAAAATATGTGATCCATAAATTAACTGTCAAGCCACCATCTAACAGTGGGGAAGGCATCACTGATCTTCATGCTTGGTAAAACTATTGGCTCTTTATGTATGTAATAAACAGTTATATTTGATCGTCAATCTTTCACAATGGTGTCTCTTTTTCCCATTGATTTTACCTCGGGCTGCCTGCTTAGGTGGTAGCTTTATTTAGATATGCTTCGGGCTGTTACTATTACAAATATGTTTCATAATGAACATGAAAACAATAAGTAAAAACAAAAATAATTGTCAGTGTATCATCTCATTCATTGTGAACTTCATGGTGAGTAGAGCTAAAATATATGAGAAGAGCTAAAATATACCAAAAAAAAATCTTGTAATATAGTAAACCTAAAAAAGGAACCTCAGTTATAAGTTTGTGACTAAAACCAATGGAAAAGGCTCAGTCAGTCTCCATGTACTTCATATAATTAATGGAGAGAAGATATCAAATATCACTAAAAATACTAAATAAAAATAAATTAAAAAATGAAAAGGAAATAACACATAAGAAATTAAGCACATTTATAATGAGAACAATTTTTTAAAGGTTAAAAAAACAAAACAAAAAGCCAAACCAAGTCTAACAAAAACAAACAAAGAACATACTAGAAAATTATGAATGAAAATTCAAGACATTAATAAATTGAGTTAACGACCATCATAAAAAATGTCAAAAATTCCAAAGTACAACAGTATTTTACTCGTGAAGTATGTTTCTCTCTTAGAAACGGCTAAAAACTACTTAGCAAACCATGAACCAAAAGTGTCTTTATAAATTTTACTTCTAGATCCTTGATACTGACACCTTTTGCTACACGGTTTGCTCTTCAAAAATATAACCTTAAAAGATTACCAGTTTAGGATAAAAGTAAAAACCTTTCCCATGCCTATTGACCAGTTGATGATGAAATGCATGCCTGTCTAGACCAGTTGAACACAAACATTTACTACAGTGAAGCCTGCTTCATTGTGAATGTAACAGAAGAAACCATTTTCTTGACCTATTGGTAATAGTAAGAAACCAACAGAAATAGGAGTGGAGGAAAGTTAAAAAAAATAATAAAAAAATAAAATTACAATAATATTAATATACAGTACAAGAGGCAGCCCTTTTACTCACACAACTTAGCATCTGTAGCATTCATGACTGCATTTCACACATGCAAAAGTATGATGAGTAACTGATTCAAGTGTTCCACTCTTGTGTTCAGCTCAAAACTCTACTTTACCATTTAAAAACAAAAAAGAAAACAAAAAAACAACAACAAACAATTAAAATACACTTCAAAGGTTCCAGTTTCAAAAGCAAAAGTAATTAGAAAGTCCAAAAGTGCTATGGTAAAATATGAATAACGGAAAACTTGTACTTTGTTCACAGCTTCAAAGCTCTTGACAAAACAAAAACCAAAATAAGAAAAAATCCAAACAAAACAAAACAAACCTTCCACCAAACTAAAAAGAAAAAGACAACAACAACAAAAAGCCCCCATCCCCCTCTCCCATCAGATACCCTCTCTCTTTCACTACAGGACTTTGGGTTCCTGTTGAAGGGCCAGTGTCCAACACAACCAAATATTGATATATGACCTTCACAGTTTGGATTGAAACTAACAATATCCCTGCTGTAGGTAAAAGGCTGAACAACCTCTCAATTTCTCAATTCTCATGCACAGAGATTTTTGAATTTTTGAAAAAGAAACAACCTAACATATTATCATCACTATTCCCTACTCTTGTCTCAGAAAAATCACATGTAAATTAAGAAAAGGATCTTCTCTAAATGAATTTGAACAATTAGATGCCTGACAGAAATGAAATAAAGCGATAAAAAAGCAAACACAAGTAAAAATCCCACTGCCCATGTTATGGATAAATAGTCATTCAAAATGAGAGGAACATTCAATTCTTATCCCTTTATGTATCATGACCAACAAAAATGAGAAATTTAATTGGTGGAGATCTGCAAAATGGCAATTGTGGCAAATGCAATAGAAATCGCCAACATTTCAGCAAAAGGCTAAACTGGCACAAAATAAAAAGTCAAAAAGAATTACGCTGAAATAGCCTCCCAAAAAACCCATGTGGTTTCTTTAAAACCAGGAAGTAATAAAGAATAAATATCTTGGTGTTTGATGAAAATTAGCTTTAATGATGCCTGACATGTCAGAAAGAGGTAAATGTAAAAATTTACACAACATTTGGGTTTTCACCAGTTCATAAGGTACAGGAAAGTGGGGCAAATGCAAATGTGAACTTGGAAAACAACCCCCTAAAAAAAAAAGGTATAGAAACCCAAGAATTTTGAAGCTTTAATAGAAACAGTATGGCCATTTTCTCATGGTCCCAAAATCTTGCTTGAACCAAAAAAGTAACTTTTTAAACTTTCTTGTTTTAGAGATTTGTCTCTATTTTCTCTATCATGAAAAGGATAAAACCAGTCAAAGAATTATTATATTTCATGACCAACAAAAGAGCCATCAATCTCTAATACCATTAATTGATGAGATTACAATAACCTGAAATAAGTATCATGTAGAGGTCAAAAAAAAAAAAAAAGGTTGAGTTCATTACGAAAATCAATGTAATGCTCCATGTCTTCCCTAAACAAAGAGAAAACATTTAAGACTTTTTAAAAAGTGTAAAAACTGCTGTCCATTTACACTGATGCAGTGTTTTTTTTTAAAGTGAGACTTAAAACTTTTGACATTTACAAATATATCATTATTTCATACCCTCTTATATCATGTTAAGAGGGTCTACAGAAAGAGTTCAGACAAAATTTTAGTTGACTTGAGAACTTGTAGAATTGTTGGTGATTAGACTGAGATAATGATGTAGTTAGTCCACAGATTCCATGTTGCTCAAATCAAGAAATGAAAAGAAAAAAATAGTTACCTGGTTTTGGTTTAAAGGGACTCAAAACTTAATTTCTTAAAATTGTATAAATAATAAAAAAAAACTGATGATAATAGCAAGCACTGTAATAAGTAAAACACACAGATCACAAACACTATGGCCCTTCCACCCCCGATTGCCCTTCTCCCTGGAATTTCTCCACCAAACTCATTTCTTGGTTAAAACGAAGCCAACACCTGCAGCAGCAGCAATGCCAAGAAGTACCAGCACTATGATCATACTACTTGTCCCCTTTTTTTTGGCCTCTAGGGTTTTTTGGAAAGGAAAAAAAAAAAAAAAAAAAAAAAAAAAAAAAAAAAAGGGTCAAAATCAGAACACAAATAGGGGAAATGTTTTTTTCAAATCAAGGTGAACCAAAACATGGTCCATAGTGAAAGAGGAAAATTGCCAAAATGGAAATAAAAAATAACATATAAAATCATTCATACTAGGAAAAATCCTTTTGTTGATTAGTCTCATCATTGAACTTATAACCAAGCAGATAAAATTTCTTAAAGTATATTGACAAAAAAAAACAACCAAACAACAACAACAAAAAAAAACCACAAAGAAAGAAAGAAAGAAAGAAAGAAAGAGAGAAGAAAGATATGAATCAAAGAATTTTGTTTTCATATCAAAGGGAAGCATTCTGCTTTACTAATTAACAGCCTGTCAAGCAAATGGTGGTCTCTACATCAAAATGGATTTTCCATTCGCTGCTGACATACATTTATATATGTGGTGATTGTCATGCCATTACCCTTAGAAATAAAAAAGACCTCGTGTACTTGCCTGCAAAACAATATTCTCTTTGCAGGCTTAATTCATGAAGTGTACAACAGAAGAAAGAATCCAAACTAAAGATAATATTTTCAGTCTTTGTTGTTTCTTTGTTATCAAAACACTCAAGAAGAGGGTAGAAGAATATGATGGAAAATGAGAGAACAGTTGAAAAGTGTTTATCCTATTTGTAATATCATTAATAAAATGAAATCAAATGTATAGGAAACCGTCAAAAGCACAATTTAAAATTCAACAAGACAATAGGTACCATAAACTATATCGCTTTGAAAATAATATAAGAGCACAAATGTCTTCTTCAAAATATGAGCATTCTGAAAATGCTAATTAAGACAGTGTTCACATGTTTTGACAGACGAGTAAGTTCATGAAAATTAATAGAAAATTAGCAAACAGCAGGTAAAAAACAGATAATTCTCTGTCAGAATGGTTTTTATAAATAGTGTTCAGTATGATTTGGTACATATGGGTGAATTTGGACCAGGCATGGAAGACGCTATATTTAAAAAAAAAAAAAAAATTAATTGGGAAAACTTTGGCAAATATGTATCCCTGCTTTCTATTCCCCGTCCCCTCTTTTCTCACAATGTTTGGTGTCAAACGATACATCATGATTTCGGGCATAATTGGGTACAATTACCAACTCAGTAAACAATGTGGCCCATATTCATTTGACTGGTGACACAAACAAATATGATACATCAAAATAACAAGGCAACCATGAAGTGAAAATTTTCTCATCCTATTCAGAAAGTGGCCCAGTAGCTCAGTTGGTAAGTTGTTTGACTTGCACACCAAAGGGTGAGGGTTCGAACCCTGGCAGGGGCTATCATGGTTTATCATGGACAACATGGATTATAGCTGTTGCTTTCGAGTTTATGCTCAATGAATAACCTATGCCCTTCATGAGTGTCAGGTCAAGGCACTTAAGTGTTCTCAGGTGGACAGGCCATTATTATTATTTTTTTTTTAATCTTTACTTTGAAAGTACTTTGAATGAATGTCTTAATTCACAGAGATCTCATTAATATCAATAAAATGAGGACAGCATATGGGAGAGAGAATATTCATCAAGGGAACACAAACTATTAGAAAACGAGGTTTTGGAGGCAGCTTGTGGTACCCATTGACAAAATAGAATTTTTTACAGGGGGACATAAAAATGAAGGAGTACATCAAAAATTTCAGCATCTCAGGTAACATTTTTAGCAGCAAAACTTTTTTTGACATGAAATTCAGTTTATGTGAGATGTTTTAATAAAGTTTTGAATGCGTGGGTAAAAAAATGCACATTTCATTAACCTGAAAAAATACGTGTGGTGCAGACACACTTGAACCAGACACGCCAAGCTTTCTGACAGCAAATTTCCATGTTTAAAGACATGCATTCCAAGACGAACATTTTCTTGGTAACCACCCCAAAACTGTCTGTAAGGACCGCTATATTCAGGAGTGTACAGCTTGGGTGGAACTCTCAAAGCATGAAATGATCTAACCCTAATGGTTTGAGGTGACAACTCAGATCTGAACCCCCCAGACTTAAATCTGTAGGTTTATCTGAAGTGAAATTTTTTAATGAATATTCCTCAAATTGTTTCTGAAAGCAGTGATTGGAGTTAAAATAAGACTAATTGTAAGAGAAGAGTGTGTGAAGCTTATAGAACACTTCTGACAGCAATGTGATGAAGCACATTAAGAACATATTTTGGAAAGCTTATGTACATTTTTTTACCCACATATCTAAAACTTTATCGAAACGTCAAACATGGGCTGAAATTAATGTTTTAAAAATTTAGTAAAGCTGCATAAAACATCACAAGAGTTATTCAATTTTTGGACTTAATCCTTTTTTGTGTCACCCTGTACAATTTGAAATCCCAAATTCAGCTCAAAACAAACCAGGGTTAGGGCATGACAATCCTGACACTTTGAAAAATCTGAAAACTGAATCCAAACCCTTGCTTTCTCCCTTCAACCCTCTGTCTACGCACCACACAGCTTTAATTTCAGTTTCATCAATGGAATAAGATGCCCCATCATAGATATTTTCATGGTCCTCCAAACACAATAAAATGATGTGCCCCTGTCTCATTTGTTTTTTCCTTAAAACCTCCACAACTAATCTTTTGCGAACAAAATTTTTATTCAAAGATTGGGTGGAGATGCCCCCTATGATCATCATGTATAAGAAAATATATTGGTAATTCAGACTTTAAATCTAATCAAATTAATGCACTGCAGATTCAAAAGAGATAGAGGATGCAAATATCAAAGCCTAGTGACAATTCCGACACTTCATACTATTTCCAATTTACTAATTACAGCTACAATTTATTTTTTAAAGCTACCAAGGGCTAAAAGGGAACAAGTAAATTTCACTACATGATTGATAGAGAATATACTTCATCAGCAGCAGTTCTCTAAAATGTCAGTGCCTACAAGAGGCTAATGTTTAATGAAAAAAAAACCCACTGTCTGGGACTTTAAATAGGAATTTGGCACCAGATTAGCCAAAGTTCACACACAAGAAAAGGTATTCATATGCAAACAGTGTTTAATTAGTTATACATTGATCTCTCAAAAAAAGTTTTTGTATAGGATGATTTTCACTATCAGCATTCACAAAATATTTAGATGACTTGTTTTGCAGAGTCTTTTTCAAAATGAGTCAATTGGTTGACATCATTTCTTACTAATAATGTGGCAGTCTGCTCTGATCAAGACTCCAATTGTCAGTACCATTTTCTTGGATTCAGGACTGGTAGTCACTAGAGCAAAAAGTGTGAATGATTTCAGACTTCCACTCAAATTAGATAAAATGTCTGTTGCATCAAGCAGTTTGAAAAAGTTTTTGATTACGCTACTAACCAAAACAAGAGCTGAAAATGGTGTCTTCAATTATGGATAAAAATGAAAGGTTCTGTCTTCAAATCTTTATGAAAACAAAATGAAAGATGTCAACATTTTCTCCCAGAGAACTTCAGTGCATCGTCAACTGTGTACTGAATCATTTCCAACATATAGGCAAGTAAGCAAATTTAACGATCCAAGGGATAAGGAAGTAATCTAATTTACATGTCATTAATTCACTACAGCTTGCACAATTAGCCTATAACGGCTTAAAAGATTTCAAGCAATCAACTCAATAATACATGGTGAGCAGAGGAAAATGTTTTGTCCAATTGAATTTTAAGGCTAAAATTCAACAGCCATTTTAAGCTTTTTATTTTTGGTCTAGTTACATCTTTGGGATTAAAAAAACACAATCCATTTTCTTTGAAGTTGTTTTAAGGCAGAGTTCCAGAACCTTTGATGTTTTAAGAAAATGAGTGATGTCACCTTACAATTATTATAGATTACTAGCTCAGGTCCCTTTCTGCAAACTATTGGAAATGCAAAGCTCCTCTTTCAAATCTTCAGTGGGCTGAGTTTTTTTATGTTTTTGTTTTTTTTGTCAATGAAAGAAGATTGCAGTCAATCACGCAATGTTGCCTGCCCACTTCAGGTGAGTAGCATTTGTCAGAATGTGTATGTGTTGCAATGACAAGTGTTTTGTGTCATGCTAAGTAAAGGTGGTTGACACAAGCCTACTGTTGCCTAAGAAGGGGAGGAAAAATGAATTCATAAAAATCAGAGAGAAAATTAGAACGTTTAGGCATGTTGGTGGGCGCCTCTATGACCACCGTGTGTTGTGGTACCCTAAAACAAACAATAAACAATTCAACCACATAAAATGTAATCACTCGGATTTTCTGTTTTGTCTAATTGAATTTTAGGATTCCAAAGCCATTTTCAGCCTTTTATTTTAGGTACATCTTTGAGATTAAAAAAAAAAACCCACAATTTGTATTTTTTCAGATTATTTTAAGGTCGGGTTAAGAAAACCTTCGATTGTTTCAGTAAAGGTCACATGACCTTATTATTATTATAATATTTAGATTATAATAAGTCCTAGAACTTGATAAAGTGTCGGGATTGTCACACCCTACCCTAATACATATTTGGAGCAGGACTGGCAAAACTGAAGAGAAAACAAAAATAAAACGTAATAACTTTTAGAGTCAAGTCTATTTTAGGTGTATTATTAGCATTGACAAAAACAAGAAAAAAAGATGAGATGCTGTTCAAAGAATAGATCTGTCTTGGAGTTCCAGGAACGCATAGACTTAGAAAAAATCAAGTATTTCTCAACCCTCTTAACGCAATGACTTGAATTTAAGTGATGTGTTTTTTTTATAAATCCGCATTCATAGGCTTTATATGATTGTAATTCATTTGTCACATTTAAAAGTATTTGTAAGGATATTTACAAAAGAAAAAAAAAAAAAAAAAAAAAAAAAAAAATCCAAACCAAACAAAAAAAACCTTCCCTGAAAAAACAAAAAAATAAAGTACATAACCAAAGAAAAAAAAACAAACATAAAAAACAAACCAAACCAAATGGAAACCCCTAAACAATCTACTGTCCACAACCGATTTCCTTTTGTTTAGTCTTCAAAGTCTATTTTACAGAATTATTTTAAAGCTACATTCAAATTGGAATAAAATTCTGATGTTCCAGAATGTAGGCAATACTCAACTCCCAATCACTTTATGTGGGGTAGGTTTGAAGTGAAACAAACATGAACATTAAATCAGAAAATTCAAATGCTTATTACGTATAAGCACTTATTCATTTTAATGATTATACTATTGTGGTAACTAAACAAGTTCCAGACAAGGTCTTTGAGCAATCAATTATCAAAGTCTGTCCAGTATTAAAGTCTCTTGGTGCAAGCAAAAATAAGTGATAGATAGGTTATCTAGTCTTGAATCTTAAATGCTCTATTCAATAATAATTTGAAAAAAACCTTTTTCTCATCAAATTTTCATATGAACAGAAGAGAATGTTTGAAACATTTCATTTCACCAATCTCCTCTTTCTCGATATTTAACACTCTCTTTCTTCAATTAAAAACCTTTGACATTGTATAAGGAAGGCAAACACAGAAATAGTTTGCATCCCTGCTCAAATTCTACCTTTTCTAGTTCAGTCAGTTCATGCAAATGACTTTGACATTATAGCAATCGTTTTCAATCATTAAATTCACAACATCTTAATATGATCGATCTTTATGTTTATTATCATTATGGACCAATATTTTTGTTTTTGTTTGTTTTTAATGCTGCAAATGGTCTTGTTCGTGTTGGAAAGGACAAAGTATTCAGCATGAGCTCAATAAAAGTCAGCTGGCAAACAAAATAATAATTAGTAATGATAGATAATTTCTGATGATATTCATAAATTGGAACTGCTTCAGTAGTTTAAATTATAGCAGGTTATTTGACATGGAGGGCAAAAGGACATTTCCAACTTTTTAAATTCCTCAGCCAAATCTTATTATAAAAAGGTATCTGAATAAAACCTGTATCCTATTTCAAAATTTTCTATTTTTTGAGGGATACTTGTTTTATCATAATGTAAATGTCATGCGTAGTAAGAGGGTTGAAAGAAAGACTGAAACTTTGGAGACTATAAAAAAAAAGCAGACAACGCTGGAAGTCAAAATTTTTTAAGACAAGTTTTTTAAAATGGATTCTTAGTAAATAACTGTAGAAAACTGAACTGAAATTATATTTCCTTTAACGTTTGTCACTACAAACTTAATAAATTTTAACAGGGAAGATTTCAAGAGATGTCTTGTTCAGACTTCAAAGTATGGTTTTAGGAACACTTCATCATAAGTTGCGCTTTCAAAATTTAAAGCCAAAGGGAGTTATTCATTAGATATTTTCATTTAAAAAGCCTCCATCTTTCCAAGATATAATTTAAATGAAGTTATATGCCAAGTTTCAGGCCATTTGCTTGATTAGGTTTGTAACAAAGGTAACTTTTCTAGACCCCTCATAAAATTGAGATGGAGATGCCAGTTTTGAAAAAAAAACCAGACCGTTTGGATCTCTCTCAACTTAATAAAACAAACAACGAGTTTTGAAATTGTTTTATACCCCCCTCCCCCATAGGAGGACTTCCCAATTTAAAAATGTGTGCAAAGGCGCTACTCAAGCTCAGTCTATCCTAATCTTTTCAGTGCCTGCTCCAAACATGACAAATTAATTACCGTCTCAAATACAGATTGTGGGCGTAGTTGTAGTTGGTCAAGTGCTTGAGGGAGGTAGAAACGAGTTGCACCCATTTCCTAGATAATCATAAAGAATGAAGCAAAGGGGGGCCTTTTCATGCTTTCTACGACTCTTCCATTTTTATGTTGTCAGTCTTCTTCATTTTGAAGACCAAACACATTTAAAATCACATCTCATTATTCCCTTTATAAACCAACTAAAGAATATCATTCAGTCGAAAACCAACCATTGAATAATGCGAAGTAACTACTATAAAAGCATCTAAGAAAAAAATAGATAATAAAACACCCAAAAATCCCTTAAGAAAGTAACACCTCTAATTTATTACACCATCAAATCCTCAGAGGATATAAAATATCAAGCTCATATACAAAGCTACATGTTCTCTACTGGCTGCAGTTTGCCCACTCTTGGCCTGACAATTTGTGCATGGCCACTTCTAGAACATGAAAAAGATTTTGAAGAGATCAAGGTCTTTTCACCTTGAATGAGCAAATTTGCTTATTTTAAGTCCATGAGATGCATTAAACTAAGTGCCTCAAATCCACCTTTCTCTTGCTACCTCCAAACAAAAACAATACAAAGGGACCCTACAGATGGCAAGGAATGCAAAGGGCCTATGACTGATTTTTTTTTTTTTTTTTGCACACAAGTATGAGCATGGTGATACATTTAAATGTATTATACATGTAGAAAGAGGTATGTATGAAGCCCCAATTTTTATTTCTTTTTCACATAAAGAACAGTGGTGATTTCATACAATTTTCTATCAACTAAGGTATGCAAATCAAAACTCCTTCCACTTAAAATATCTTTTATGAAAAAAAAAACAAAAACAAAAAAGATCATATGTAACAGTGCTGATGGCGGCAAAAAATGAAAAAAAGGAGGACAATTTTGAAGAATTGCTTATAATACCCATTTTGACTGCATTGACACCTATTTTTAGAGCAATACGATGGTATACTACCAAAGGTGGAAATTCCTCCTCTTACTCTAAAACAGAGGATTTCCTTGGATCTGAGGAAAACCATCAGCACTGATGAGATATAAGTGCTCAGGGTGAAGCACATGATATGTATTTGAGAAAAATATACATATATATATATAAAAAATTGAATACTCTTTGAAAGTTTGAGAACTATACCTCTATTCTTTTATTTTCTTCAAATTGAACATAATGAGAGTCATGAGAATTATTCAACTTTTAGCACCAGTTGCTGTCTTTTCAGAATAGGAATAAGGGTAAAGGTACAAAAACTTTTAAGTTGGTGGATACTTTAGTCAATTCTAAATGGAGGAACACAGTTAGCATTAATGACCAATAAAGAAATCTATCACATCATGATGAAAAGAAGCTGACTCAATTTTATATGTAATTTGCCTCCATTTAGAGCTTTGTTGTTTTTCTTCTTTGGGAGGAAGATCCCATGGTTAAGTCAATAGAAGCTCTAAGCATCATATAACTTTCAAAATTATTTTTTGGCATGAGTTTATTCACATGTTGTTACTCTTTAAAACAAAGGATTATTAAAAAATTCCAACACAACCTTCATCAAAACATGATGAAGTTCAGACAATGAAAGAGAAGACATACCAGGACATGAGCTTCTGCTCCATGTTGAAGTTTCATGGTCACAACTTCACCAGCTGTGATGAAAACTTGGACAGCCTCATTATGTGTCAAGGACTGGATGTTAATACCGTTCACCTGTTAGAGTGACAGAAAATGATATAAAATTTTTTAAAAGGCAAATTTTGAATGACTACTTTCAAACACAGACACTATGAAAACCTTTACACCAAAACAAAATAACTCCCAACTCCACCAAAATCCTTGTATTCTTTCAATCAAATTTCTTGGGTTTTTAATCCAAAATGTTACTGTGGTTAAAACTGAAAACTACTCTTAGAGCAATGCGCTATATATGCACTTGCTCAAAAAAATTCCTTTCCGAGGATAGTTCCTTGCCTGTTTAATGATCTGGTTATGTGTTAAAGAGCAAGCACATTGTTTACAATAAAATAATGCACACTTTTCTGATTTTCAGTATTTGGTAGCAAACTCAAATAACCACAAATGCCCATTTTTGTAATGAATAATAGTGACACACTTCTATCAATGGGCACACAACTGCTTCTTCAAAGTATATATTCAAAGTTAGATATGTAAGTATTGTTTCTTAAAGAGTGATTGGTAAACAAGTGGTGCAGTAAGGTCATTATTAAAATAATAGGGTAAAAAACTTGTTGCAACAAAGATAAAAACAGGTTTTACACCTCAAGAATTTTGTCTCCTTCTTTTAACCGCCTGTCTCTGTATGCAGCTCCGGCTTCCTTGAGCTTAGTAACGAAAATTCCAGTATCTTCCTTGAAGTTTGGCAAGTCAGTACCACCTCTGATGTTGAAACCTAAACCTGAAGAAAATAAGATTAATAGTTATAATAATCAAAGAACTGCAAAATTACTAATAGCCATGGGCTTGTTATAGATATAACTAAAACAAGCTGCTTGAATACAATTTTTTCCCAAAAGCAAAATGACTGGAAAAAATTGATTTTTTAAGTTATTTCACCACTCAGCAATTGAAAGCTTCCGATACAAGGGACGTTCAAGAAGTTTTGATCTTGACAACCATGAAAGAATTCAGTAAAACTTGTGAAGCATTATAAAATAAATATTTAAAAAAATATGAAGTTACTTGATGATGCATCCCAAACTGTAAAGCCCAAAACAATGATTGCTGCTATGTATAAAAATTCACGGCTTCAATTTTTTTACAGATGTCATCAATCAATGTCCCACTTTCATCTTGGCTTTCAGTCACAATACTTGAAAAGCTACCATATCAAGCAAGTTAAGCAATTAATCATGCTTGTTCCATCATGTGTTCAAGACAATAGCCGTCGATGTTGACCTTGTAATGTCTTTTATTGAATATGATTGAAAGATTTTGCAAACGTTCGTGAGAAGAATCTGGTTGTGAAGACCAACAATAGATGTCAACAGATGCCTTCACCATGATGTAGAGTCTTGATCGTCACTGTAGGCCACAGGTATTTCAGAATGAATTGTGAAGAGGCAGTAGTTATGATGGATGGCAAATGTTGGCGACTTGGATGATGATGCAGTCATTAAAAGCTGGGGGTCTTGTCAAAGACTTCTGTGAAGAAGTGGATTACCCTTGTGCAATCTAGTGATTGTTGTGCAATTATACAAATTATAAAATGTGCACCAAAATCTTGAGATTCCACTGAATACTTGCTTGCATCTACAAAATCTCTCAATAACAGTTAAAGTCCATAAATCTACACTGAGCTTAAGGGGAGGGCCAGTCAGGGAAAACCTGGGAGAAGTGAGAAATTTGACAACTGCTTTGGGGATGAGAGAGAGAGAGAGAGAGAGAGAGAGAGAGAGAGAGAGAGAGAGAGAGAGAGAGAGAGAGAGAGAGAGA
>JBCIKM010542082.1:6239-17833 GCA_039654465.1 Melibe viridis | reverse complement strand
CCCCCCCCCCCCCCCCCCTCCCCCCCCCCCCCTCCCATTCACCGATGACGTCAGATCACATGCCCAATCCTAGTCCACCGATTGGCTGGGATCAGGAGTTCCCCATTATTGCGAATGGTGAAGAAGTTGTGTTGTTATTGTCGCGATTGCTCTTGCACAGAACTGTTACTTTGTCTGATATATCCGCGCAAAAATGTCTCAGCCACAAATCTTTGGATCTATGACTCTCAAGGCTTTACTGGAGGATCCTAATTTAAAAAACCCTCCTCTTATTGGACAATGTAAGTGCATATTCTGGCTCATCCTCAGTGAATTATGTAAACAACCATGTAGTATCTGAGATTTCGTGTGTTCGTATTCCAGACTTCATTGTAACCGCTGTATTTACTAATTTGGATTCCTTATTCATTGTCTTGCGTTGTTTTTAAACACTTTCTCATATTTTTACAGTAAGTTTATGTTAAAGCTTGATTTTTTCTCCTCCGCAAACTTTGCTTTCCACCGTTCGGAGAGTCATGCGCTCTGCAACGTGACATGTTGCCCCAAGGCTGTTTACTCCAGTGGTTGGTAAACGCGAGTTACTATTTTTAGTAACACACACAGGATAAGTGGTGGGTCATGCTCCCAAAAACGTGAAATCGAACGGCAAGAATAATGAAGCGTTTTAGTGAAGTTGACATTCTCCGGTTGACGGGATTTTTAACAATTGATGACAGCAAAGCTAATAGTTGAAAAAAAAACAAACCCAACAACAATAAACCAACAAAACTGCGACTATGGGGTGTCACTTTTACCCACTGCACATTGTTGATTATCAATGTCTTTGGGATCCCATTGACCTCATTCGGGCAAGTGGGTCCATTTGGTGCCCCGGTCCATTCACCCATAGAATTTAGGTCTATTGCTCAGGATTTTAGGTCTGCAACTGCAAGGGGCTTGGTTGGGCACGATGGTGATCCTCTAAAGGAAAGTTTCACCAATAATTTGCAAACTCCAAAAACTTCAAAACACCATCAATCAAGGAAGCTCTTTCTATTTGGGAGGGGCGAGGCATTTGAAGGCCACCTCAAAGCAACAAATAACAAAGATGGAAGAATTTTTTTATGGGAGTATCTATTGGGACTCAAGTCTGAATATTTTTTTTTTTTATTTGTATGGACTTTAGCCACCCACAGGGAATTAGCTCCAGCAACCTCCCACTCTCATTCTTCCACACACTCTGGTTCTAACTCTTCCCACTTTTTTTTATTCTATTTCTCTCCTGCTTCCTCACCCTTGAAAAAAAGTTAGAATTACAATTACACTCTTGCTTCAATTTTTTTCCGGAAGTAGCCAGCCGTACTTCAGGACGCCTTGGTCTAGGCTACACGTATTTGACCCTTTGGCAGAAATCTAATTTTGCCTTGACAATGGAATTTTTTTGAAGAGATGGATGGAAAGCTCATAGGTCACCCAGGTTGTAGACAAAGTTGTCTCTGTCGGAAAAGTTGTAACACACCCAGGTGACTTGTCTCATCATACATGTTTTATGTTCCTTGGCTGCCATGGATATAATGGTATTGTAAAGCGCATAGAGTGCCCTGGTGGATATGCGTTATAATTATTGTTATTTTTATCATTAATGATAAATAGAATTTATTATTCAACACTCAACAAAGTCATTCGTCTCGTCTAGAATCAACAATCGTGTACGGTCAGTGAATAAAGGTTCATAAATGTTTTTGCACTTTCGCTAACAGTCGCCAACAGATACACCTAAGTGGTTTCTGCACATCAGAGTGTGAGGGGACCTAGGCTCGATTCTGACCTTTGCCTTCCACTTCTTTTTCTTTCTTCTCTCTCTCTCTTTGAAAATAAAGTGATTTGGAATGTAATTTTTAAAGGCAATTTTTACTTGGTATTTTCTTTTAGTGAAAATTGCTTTTCAATTTTCTTTTTGGGAGCATGCAACAAGGTCACATAATAATATTTCATTTCTATCTTCTAGTCGATGTTAGAAGTCAAACTTAAGGGTGCTTTTACTGGTAATCTGGTCACTAAGCGATGCATCTTTTTTGTATCAAATTGTGTGAAATTTCTATTGCCTGTGTTACATAGATTTATTGCAAATACATTACCGTGGTGTGGGTATGGAAGCTTCCGTAAGGACTAAGAACAAAAGAACAAGTACACTGGACATTTATTGTACAGCAGCCTCTACTTTTGATAGATTTATTGCACAATTCAAAACAATACACCCTTCCTCAGAAGTCTACACATACTTAAGGACAGCTAGATTGGTGGTCCCTTTGTCATTAAGTATGGCTAGCATCTTCCTTTTTTTTCTTCTATTTTACTACTGTTTTAACCAATTACGTACCATGATTCATCATTCAATTATTGTTTTTTCTTTCTCTTCACTTCCCTACTCCTCTGCAAACACACAGACATTTACCATAACCTTTTGACCTTTCTGCACCAATTTGCTCTCATGCTGTCTTCTTGTTTACCCACCTTTTATGCTGGCTACAAGGGTAGAAGGTTGATTGGATGGGTTCATGGAAGACCAGCAAGGTTGACTCTTTTAGCTCTGACAGGCTCTCACCTTTAAGAGGACAAAAAATGCTTTCGGAGTTTTGAGCGATATATGATATAAACCTGTTATTAGATTCGATGGTAGAGAAAGATTTTTTTGGTTTTTGTTTTTTAAAAATGATTTCTGCATTGAATAGGAAAAAATGACTGTTTGCCGATACATCCCATCATTTTTATTCTTCCTACTGTTGAAACTGCCCCGTTCCTTAAAAGTCTGTCATTAGTTGTTGAAGTCCAGGTATTTAGAAATTTTCTGCCTATTAATTAAAATTTTATTTTCTCCTTAATTCCACAGCAGGTCAAATTGCAAAGGTAAAGAAAGAGGATGGATCAGATTTCCCACAGTACAATTATGGCTCTGCATTCTTGGGTCCCAACCTTTGGGATAAAACTTACGGTAATGACCTCAATCTGGAGTACATGGACTTGGACGAATTTCTGTCAGAGAACACCATCCCTGTCAACAGCGAGGATGAAGATTTAGCAGGTATATTGTTGGACTCTGAGGATGAAAGTTCTGAACAGAATGGTGGTGAATATCATTACTGCTATTCCTTTGAATGCAGTAATATATTGCTCTACTAACTGGGCCTATGAATAGGAATTTATATGATGCAGTGCTCGGTTTTAGATTCAGATGAGGAATTTCTTCCTTTAGTATTCTTTTATCTCATTGCTCTAAAAATGAGAATTAATGCAGGAGAAATGGTTATATTATATTGGCAATCGTTCAAAATTTTCCTCCTTTTTCACTTTTTGTCACCATCATTGTCACCATCAGAACTGATAATGGATAAAATAAAGACAATTTGTCATTAGTAACTGTTTCCATTATTATACGCTTTTACCTCCTAGAAAGAGGACTGTTTCATTACAACTTACCCCTATCTGCCACTTACATGAACAACAAAAACTTTTAATTTTTTTAAACCATCCTGAATTTTTCAGTCTCATCATTAACATTAGTGTGCACTACACCCTCGTGCAAGTGACCATAGTTTATGCACCTGACTTAACAGTCATTCATAAACTGCATTAAATGTGACTCCTTGAAGTGTGCTTCCCTTAGCGCAGCAGTCAAACATTCAGCAGGGGACCACTATTGTAAAAATCATTTTATAAAAAACCCCAAACAAACACATCCACTAGAACTGTCTTTTCCTTTAAAAATCATAATCTTGCTTTGTTTGGTAGATTTCCTCTATTTCTGATGTCTGACTCGTAATAATGAGAAAATACGTCCAGATTGTATAAATGGTGCAAAAAAATTTTTTTGCAATACTTTGTTCTATCCTTGAATTTATAAGAAGAGAGGGAAGGGTGGGGAGCGGATGTAAAAACAGAGCAAGTGCCAAAGTCGAAAGATGCTCTGCCTACTGCTGTGGCTAAGCCCTCACCCCCTCTTTTACATCGTTATTTTCCCTTGCCCGTTGGGAATACGACCGGTCTTCTGGTCAGGACCAGACCATCTTTGCAAGCTTAATCGTTGAAAGACTGATGCAGCATGTTGTATTAGCGGCCTTTTTTAACTGAGGACTGCCCAGGCCTACTGTTAACACATTCTTTCTTCATGAGAACAACTATTTTTTTTTTCATTATAATGAAAACTTCCACTTTCACAACTCTTTGCAGTGCTATTCCATAAGATCTGTACAAATGCAATCACATGAAATGATTACAGAAATGTACAACATTTTTTTGCCTTTAATTGTCATTACCTTATTTTAACCAAATACATGTAGTAAATATCATATTTTCTCTGTTCTCCAAATCATAATCTTTGCAAATTAATAAGTCTACATTGTGTTGTCTTGAAATTTTGAAGGTGTAGTAATGACATTGAACAACTAAAAATTACAGCAGATAATTTGTAATGAGGCTCTTTTCATAGTTTTACTTTTGTCAAACTTGAGAGTGGTGGAAACACTTTTAGGAAGTGCAAATTTGGGTATCAACAGAAACCGCATTTCCATCAACAGCAAACCAAGCCCAAGATGCAGTTGTCAGTTCTCCCAGACAGTACCTCAGGACACCCCCTCTCAGCCCCTCACAGTACCTGAAAGGTTCTCCTGTTTCCGTAACACAGCCTTCACCCTCATTTCCTTCACCGCCCGTCAAAGCCCAGGAGGGTAGCAACCCTTCTTCCCCGTCATCCCCAGGAAGTCCATTCAAAGTTGATTTCCAAGTTTCAGAGCAAGATCTTGCACTAACAGCAGTTCCAGGTATGTATCTGGTTGGCTTTTCTTTTTTTTTGTCCTTCAGTTATTTGTCTTTTCCACCTTTTTTCTAGTTTTTACTCAACATTTTTGTTTGGGCGATTCATTTATCAGCCCAAATTATTGTTATTTTAAGGCTATTACCCCCTCTGGTGCTTGATACCACATGTCACAACTTAGCCAACGATACTTTTTAAGGAATTGTGCTTGACCGAGAAGTACAGCAGCTCTAAAAGTTGTCGTTGTATTTGAACCAACATGTAAATTAAGTTCACTTTCCTGCTGCCTTTTGCATGCCATAATTTAATGCCATTTTGATCAAGAGTGAGATTGTAACTAGTACAGCATGCCCAAACCCCTAGCATTAAACCAATTCAAATTTGACTAAAGCCAGTGCTCCTCTTTTGTCTTACCTCAAATTTCTTTAAAACTATGAAATTGCTCCCTCTTTATTTATTCACCTCTTGCTATCTTCACTTCAATATTTGGTTACTACTTTATGTAGCTTTACAAGCATATACATGGTTTTCTTTTGCATGCCCATAGTCATATTATTGTAATTTATTTAAAGGGATCACAGTCGACATACATAAAGTGATTACAGTTGTCATCCAATTTCTGTGTGGATAACTCAACCTCATGGCTTCTACTTGAGATTTTTGTTTAAATTTATTACACTCAGTCTTCAAATTGCTGCATTAATATAAGTAGGTGTTTCTTCTGTATTCTATTTTTATCCTTCATACATTAAGCATAAAAGTACCTTGAAATACAATTAATTCTCTGTTTGTTCACAAATGGTCAGAGAGGTCTATTATTACTCTTAAACAGTGGTTCCCCATCTTATTTCACAAAAGGAAATTATAACTGAGCGGGAAGTGTCATGTACACCTAAAAAGTATTTTTTCATACACTGCTCCCTTTTATTTCCATGCCTGTGAACCACGAACTTTGTGGTTTGTTGCTTCGCACAGTTCTTGCAACACTGTCAGAAAGCAGAGTTTTTAATGAATGCTTGCATTTTTTTTTTTTGTATTGTTTTGTTTCATTTGCTCAAAGAATTGTTTAGATTGAGAGATCATTTTATTCTATGAAAAAAATATTTCAAAGCTGCCAGTGCCATGTTTAAGACACCCATGCCATTGAGTTTTTTTTTTAGCAACCTCGTCCTTTCCTTTGACCTCAATTTGGTCCATTTTAGGAGAATCGGTCTGTTTTCTAGTTTTATATACATTAGAGATTTTTCAGCTATTTTCTTTTATGATCTGTTCTAGATAATTATTTTTTCTTTAATAGTGAGCATAAATTTGGAAATTCAAAATGAAAACAGACATGCTTTGATAAAGTATTGCCTTCTGAAGATGTAGATTAAGGGAGGAAAATAATTCGGTAAAATGGTAAATCATGTCATGAATGTGCTTCGTGCATGAAATCAGGAAATAGTCATGATGTCATATTTATATTGATAATGGAGCAGAGAGAGTGATGCAAATGAATTTTAGTTATATTTCAATGGTTTAGTAGAGGGGTTTGAGTAAAGATAAGTATAATGGTCACGTCACCCATGGTTAAAGGTTATAGGATTCTGTTTGTCTTGGTTAGATTTTGGTAGACACTGTATGTGTTGAGTTATTAATGCCAGTTCAAAATATTAGCTAAAAGCTATTCAAATTCTTTTCGCACAGTCATTCCAATAATAGGCTGAGATCTGTACATCTGAACTCCGATGTGTGCCTGCCACAACAAAGCCCTGAGATATCAACTGTAGTTTCTTTCTCTGTGCATTGCCATAGTTATAGTAGCTGCACTGATAGAACTAAAATTGTCATTGATTCTTCAAGTATTTAAAAAATATACAAAAAGATGACCCACCCTCCAAAAATTGGATGAACTATATCCTGTCTATTGGCCTGTAACTCAGTCTTCTTTCCTTTACTTCCGTACTAAAGCATCTTGACTTGTCACATTTTATTAACAAGACTAAATTAGGATTTCTCAGTTAAACAAAAATGGTAGTAGTTTTTCTGAATTGAATTGGTACTTTCAGATTGTTGAACAATTTAACTACTCACATAAACGTCCAATTATACCACAGCCGAGAATCATCAGTGAATCCTATGTGCTTTTGTTTGAGATATATAAATAATAGACTGTAATTAATATTCAAATTAACAGAGTCCTTTTTATGAAGGGGTTGGGTCTGTGCTGAAGTAAGATAAACTTTTGGCTGTAACTAATATTCCGATCAACGGAGTCATTTTCATGGATCAGTGGGGTATAAGCTGCAATTCTGAAGAGTGTTGTTGAAATCCTGCTTTGCTTTTTTCTCTTTTTCAGAATGGAATTTGAAAGTTTAAATACTCTCATTTCATGGGTTCCATAAAGCTTATTTTTATGAAGATGATAGCCATAATATTATCTTTTTATTTGCATAAAATCTGTTATAATGGTCATTGGCGTGTATCATGTCAGGAAATATATTTGAAGCATAATTTGCGTCCTTTTGATTTTTGAGCCTACTTTTCAAATCCAGCAAATATTTCCATAATAAAAAAAAAAGAAGCCTTATGAAGATACTAATTGTTCTTTCTCCCCCCCCCTAGGTTTGATCATGAAAGCAGTTGCACAGGAACTTTTGTTGTGTGTGTTTCACTCTGAATCAAATGACCGCATTTTACGTGATAACTTCTAAAGAAGATTCTTCATTACCTTTTGCTACTCAACCTTACCAATGTCAACCATGAGGCTTGCTCTCTTGAAATATCAGTAATGATTGATGTAAAGAAAATAGAAAGCATGATTTCTTCAATTGCTTTTCCTAAGCTTTTTCTTATTACTGTCAAATACTTGATTCTATAGACATCTTAGTAAGAATTTTGTTTCATGGCGGTCAGTTCATGATCCAACCTTTCAGTATAGAAAATACCCATGAATACCATGCTTCACCAAAAGCAAAACCACAGATTTAGAATTTTTGAATTTTAGAAGGAATGAACTTCATAAAGCAAAAAGAGATAGAAACTAATGACAAATTTCATTGATTGGATGTGATTTTAAAAATCTCTTGGTGGCGCATTGAAGCCTGTTAGATTTAAGACGTAATTGGATTCTTTGTCAGCCTGATCATTACACATCTGCAGTTCTTTGCTGTGGAATTATTTGCAAATTCTTTCTAGTAGTGACTCAAAAATATTGAAAGCTTGTTTAGTTCATTACTTGTGTAATTCTTAACTGGTCCCATTACATGTCAACAATTTTATTCAGGGGAGTTGTTTGTAGTCCATTACATGTGGCAAGTTAACTCCTTCATTAGATGATATGTAAGAATTGAAGGGAAGGAGTTGCACATTAGTTAACTGAAACGCCCTAAAATTTGAAATTTGGCATGTGTTTGTTTGACATGGAATTGTAAAGAATCATATTGAGTAAACAACTGTTCCATGTCCCGCATTCTTTTCTCACCCTAGATTACAAAGACTCCACATATTACCCCAATGCACAAGGATGGATTCAAATGGGGGAAGATCAGAAACCAAAAATGGGTCAGTGCAATTTGTCTAAACAACAAAACCAACCAACAGCTGAAAAAATTAATTGACTGTTCTACATGCTTATGTTTGTACTAGTCTGTGGCTGATTCTGATTATTGAAACATATCTTTTGGAAGAAAAAAAAATTATAGAAATTTGTTGTCTTGATGCATCTACTTTGTTGCATCAATATTGCTTTGTGAAGTCAGACAGTGGTTTATTATATTGTTTGTGCCAGTCTCCATTATGACTTGAGTTTTGTGTACACTTATGCTTAGCCCTTTAAAAAAAAAAAAAAAAAAAAAAAATTTTGAAAGTTCTTTCGTTTTTGGATTTTATAATGTTAACAATGTTCAGAGGGAATTAGGTAGGTCAAAATTGTTGTCACTCATAAATTGGAAAGTAGCTGGAACTGGAAGAACAAAATGAGAAACGATTGAATGGAGGAAACAGTACTAAATCTGCTACAAACACAAGTTTATTATTGTGGTACTTCCAGTTTGTTGTTTAGTGGAATTCAAGTGCTGAAGAACTTAATTGTCATTCGATGCCAAGTTACTCACTTCATTCATGAACGTGAATGTCTGCAACATAGGTAACATTAATTAATACCTCTTCCCCATAACAACTCTAGGTTTCGAGTTTTTAGCAATTGACTTTTTTTTTTAATGCCTTGGGCTCTTGCTATGTCAAAAAAGGTAGTGGGACTTGTGAATTACAAGCCATATGTAACCTTGTTGTTGTAATTCAAACTGTTTGCCTGTGATATGGTGTCTTATGTGGCATGTCTCTATGGAGAATGTATTTTGACCAGTGTCTTTTTACACGTGTGAAAATGTGTTAGTGTTGGTGTGGATTGCTTTCTTCCTTTCAAGTCAGTCATCGATCTAACTCTCAGTTTTGTACAGGTGTCCAGTGCCAATGATGTAGAATCAAACTTGACAATAGCATCGTCTCACAGTCTGAAAACTACAAATTTAAACTAACTTAGTAGACATCGACGTAGACCATCAAAAGAAGAATCAGACATCTGTTTTTTTTAATGTGAATAGCACAATTTTGGTCTGAGTTTGGGTTTTTTTTTGTTTTGAGAAATGGTCAAGTGTTCAATCATTCAAGTGTTAGAATATGTTCAAAGTATTTGGATTTTGAATTTTAATCTTGTTTAACGTTTATCAAATATTCTTACCATTGAACGAGTGTGTCAACTTTCCTGCTGAGTTTATGAAACGTTATTTTAATCAACTCTCATAGAAGGGACTAGACATCTACAAACTACAACTTTACTGGTTGAAAAAGTACCCATAATGCTGTTCTTAATTTTCTTCCTCTGATGTCAAAGGTTTGAGATCAATCTGAGATAAATATACTTTATTACAATTTGGGTTACAGTACAATTTAATGTTTTTTTTTTTTTTTACAATTTTGTTGATTTTGAGCACACATGTGAGGTGGTCTGGCAAAACGTCACTGGGGAAAAATTTGATTTTTTAATTGAGTGTTTAGTTTTAAAAAAGTGTTTTTTTTTCTGATCGTTTTTCATTTTGAATTATTCAGAGATCTTAATTAGAACCAGAGGAATGGACATTTCAAGGCAAAAAAGTGATGTTGATCGAGAAAGTTAAAAACAGAAAATCTAGGTTGAAGTTTCGGCTGTTGTTTTCAGAAGTCAGAAATATGTCTGGTTTGATAAGTTCTAGATGGACTTTTCTGTCGACCTCATCACTGGATATCGTTTTGATCTAAATCATGAAAGTAATGGAGGAGGAGGTCCATTGACTCATTTTTAGGACCTAGACTTACAATTCAAGCTGATTTGGTTTGTCTCTTCGCCATATTGTTTCTCTTCATCGTCCTTAGAAACTGCTTCCTCCAACAAGTTTAATTCAATTTCATCAAATATGATGGATAAAATTAAGTAAAATTTTGACATAAGTAATTAAAATAGATTATATCATTGACTGGAGGAGTCAGGAGCTAGTTATTTCTTCCAGAATGATGAAAAAGCTGAGAAGGACGCAAGATAACCTTGGCCGGTTCCCGCAAAGCTTCAATAGACTCTTCTGACATGGGCAACACTGGTTACTAACTGCACAGTCCATTGTTTTCATACGCACTATTTATCAATGAAAAGCAACATAAACAAGCTTTCAACTATGTGTAATATGTGTAGGTTGGAGTGAAAGTAGTCTGTGAAAGTAGCGATTAAAGTTAGACGAACAAAATAGTTCTTTTGTTTTTGAAAAATTGAACTGGACAGGGTTGATCAAAAAATGAAAAATAAAAATTTTTGAATCAAACTAATTTATGATATGATTTGACATTGAATCTTGAATGGTTAAAGGAACGTTAGAAGCCATAACCCATTTTGACCCCAAATTGAACCTCACTGTCTAAAATAGCCTCCAGCTCATTTCGATGCTCTGCGTTTTCCTAGACCGCCTCACATATATCATCCATTTTGATACTAATTTGAAGGATCAGTATATAGGTGGGAAAATATAATTGGTTTTATCGTGATAATTTCCCCTTTTCTGTATTGACATTTTTTGACTCTTGATGTTGTGTGTTATATGTTTTATAATCCTTGAGTATCTATTCATTGATGTATACAAAGAGGCGATTTTTTGTTGTTGTTCTTTTTAAATTTTTAAATTTTTTAATATTTGTTTTTAACCATGAAAGCTTTAGCCAGGTGTGTGAATGATTGATATGTTATCAATACTTATTTTGTCCTTATTTGTAATTAAAGTAATGAAGAAATTAAAAAAGAAAAATTATTAGAGGCAAGAAGACTGATAAATTCATTTTACTCAAGTATTCCAAGGCTCATTTGATTAACTTACAAAAATTGTCAGAACTACTCAGACCATTTTTTTGCTCACTTTTCTCTGGAAGAAATACATGCTTTATAAGTTTGTGTTCTAAATTTTCGTCAGATTTTCAACTCTGTGCGTGCGTAGATCAGTACACTCTGTCTTGGGTATCTGTAAGTCAAAAACTCCATGGTGCCTAATTTAGTGTTAAGACCTCTGTTGCAGTACATAATGTGCAGCTTATCATCTATCAAGGAGATAATAAAGAATTGAGAGAGATCTTCTAACTCCTGCTACATGATTCTCTTCTCATCTCATCTCATACTTTTATCAATTGCAGGCAGTTTTGATCACCCCATGTGTGCTTAAAAATATAGTTGTGTAGAGAAATGGAAATATAATTGGTTGTTGTTTTTGGGTTTTTGTTTTGTTTTTGGGGGGGGGGGGGGGGGGGGGGG
>JBCIKM010541971.1:0-17843 GCA_039654465.1 Melibe viridis | reverse complement strand
ATGAAATAAGGGATGACCACTGAGTTGCAGACAAGACAACAAAAACAGGACATCACAGAAAAGGGGAAATAGAAAGATGATAGCCTCAGTGTAAAAGAAAAGAAACAGAAGTAGAAGAGCGCACCAGGGACCCCCACCAACCACCCACTTACTCTGGGCTTCTGTTATGTTTGTTTGTTTGTTGGAGCTTTTTTTACCCCAAAGCACACAAGGTTCATAGGAGCCCAGAGGAAAGCAAGATGATAGAATTATTTCAAAGAGGGAACAGATCAAACAGCGGACAGATGATTCTGTGCTTGATGAAAATCGAACAATGCAAAACAAGCAATATTAAGCAGATAAAATTCAATAAAAAATTTAAGGATTTATTATCGTTCAAAGTGAAACAAATGAACAAGTTTTCCTCATATACACATTCATTAATGGAATGAATTAATTTATCTGTTTGGGAAGAAAAAGATGAAACTCTGCCCTGAAGAATTAGTTCATATCGGGTAAAATGTACTGAGAAACAAATTTATGTAAATACAATGTGTTTCATTATTATGAAACAATTACTTTCCTAATCTTCATTAAGCTTTGGGGCAAATAAGGCATGTTTTAGAGCCCTCCAACTCTACAAGCTCTATGAAGATTAGTTTGCTTTAAATGTTGTGATTTCAAGGCAAATAATTTTATTTCACTGACCAGATAGCAAATTATCCAAAATGCATGACAAGTGACACATGGTAGCTGAATTTGGATTTGCTTTGATGCATTTTCAGCATTTTCTGTCAAAGACAATTTAAAATACAAAAACAATAAAAATATGAGAACAACAATATAGATCTTTTTTCATGTAAAATGTGAATGTGCTTTTCTAAAAAAATGCTTATGTAAAGATAGCACAGTAAGAAGGAGTATTTTGGAAAAATACAGAAGCCCATTGACCAAAACAATGTTTTGGTTTAGTGCAGAATACATGCCATACATCAATATTATATAAGTATAACTCATTTATATTGTGATGAGTGCGATATCTATTATAAATTTTTACAAACACCAAACGATGTGTTTTCATGAAAGACACTGGCATCAAACTTTCATTACCCTTTACTTTTAATCCAGAATGTTGAGGTAACTCAAATTTTAAAAATGTTACAGTCTTGCGACAGCATGACTGACAATGCCTTCTACAAATACTGATATCCATTCCAGCATTGAATCAATGAGACAACTGAAAAATCCTCAGAATAAAATGGTGCAGTGAACATATATACGTCATATAATTAATGTAACCAAGGCGACACACATTAAGAGCTCTTACGTCGTTGCAAAAGCTAATTATATCTGACAGAGTACACAATTACTATAAGACACTGACCACAAATCATCAACAAGTGTTCTTATTGACCATAGAGATTTGTAGTCAACTCATTGTTTACATAATATAGCAACAAACAAGAAGACCAAGGATAAAATGAGGTTGCTATAAATTTGAATCAAATGACAAAGGACATTTTAATTGCCTAAAAAACATTGTGAGACTGATAAAGTTGACTGTTGTACAAAGTAAATGGATTCATACAAAAAGCATTGCCAATACTTGTACATAGAACAAGGGGAATCCTCTCATTGCTTTCCTGAACAAGCTGAACCAAATGACTACCAGATTTTATAAACCTCTAAAAGTACAAAGAAAAGAAGCTCCAAGCTTTAAAAATTAATTACACCATTAACACCCTCCCCCCCAAAAAACAAAAAAAAAACAAAAAATAATATCTAACTTTAAAAAAAAAAATCATTAATCCAAGTAATAATGAACCAGAAATATGAAAATTAAAAAGAGATGTAGTGAGTTCATGCAAAAGAAATTTGATTGGCAGGAAACTTGGAGCAGAATATGTTAAGAAAACGAGTTGTAAAAGACACTCTAAAAATGCTGTGAATATGATCTGATGGCTTTTCCTGTCAGTAGAATCAGCTTGTTTTGTGTTCTGATCAGAATCAAAGTCAAAGCAAACTATTTGAAAACTTAACTATTCAAAGGAATACTTATGGATTAATTTAAGGAATAAAACAGTTAAGATATCACATAAGTTCAGCTGCATCACAACAATATAAAGTTAAGAAATATCAATAGGTGAGTAAAAGTCCATTCAATTGCAATACTGTAAAATATCACTTATACATTCAAAATATAATTTCAGAATGTCTTTTCGATTGTGTGAATTGTAAGATTTGAAAAATTGTAATAAAATACAGTAATCTCATTTTTTACCATTTCAGTTTTAAGTAGAATACAATTGAGTTCTCTGATTACGCTATGGTGGAGATTACATTTCATTGTGAGCATTTTCAAACCTTTGCAATCAAATGGTAGTCTCTTCTTTAACTGAATTTTTTAGGATGGATTACTCTTCAAGACCTGAACAACTTCTTCAAAGCCAACCTGGTAATTGATTTGTAATGTGAATCAAGGAAATGACATAAAGAGCATTGAAAATCAGCTGAGTATATGAAACAGTGGTGCATGTCACCACTTTGATCTTGAGTAAGAAGACCATTAAGATAATCAATTGGAAATGAAGTAAAATGAGCAGCTATCAAATTTGATTTGTATGAAAATATGAGGGTGAAAGTAATAATAAACATGCTCATATAAATCTTGATTTGAGGTATCTTTAACATGTTACTAAATACAAAGTGAAGTGTGTTAAAATCTCTATGAATACATTGGTATGAATAAATACAAACGTCATCATTTTGGAATATACTTCAGTTTCCTTTTTTTGTCTACAGACCTGTCGTAAATTGGTTCATTGGTCTTCATCAATGAGCAGATGCCACAAAGGCAACAGCAACTATTATTTGGCTTAAGATTAAATAATACCCCTTGTATTTCTCATTGTGCCATGCAAGATTAGGCATAGAGGGCCGATCCTCTGCCTGTCTTCATTTCTTGTAATCCAGAGTGCTTCTTGGCTCCTTGGAGCTGGGTACCGACACGGCTTAGGCGGTATGAAGGCATATGGATAACACAACAAAAACTTTTCTTTCTATATAGCCAGTTCAATTCAGGTAAAAGACTGTCATTGTTTTACCGTTTTATCAAAGAAGTTATCCTTTTCTAAATTCAAAAGGTTGAGATCCTTCAAATACTTATTGGATTTCTTGAAACTAGAAGCACTGAAGACAAAGCAAAATCAGCAATCCCAATCAAATATCCCCCGCCTCCCTCCCATTCATTCTCCCATTCAGTCACCCACAATTTAGAGACAAAAGCACAAAAACTAAAATGGAGACAAAATAAATATTTCACTTAAAAATCAAACACACCAATAGCACCAGATAACCTCGCCCCGATGGAACTATGCGATGCAGTTACCAGGAGGTTGATCTGAAACAAATTTGAAAATTTTCATCAAATAATTTGAAATGGAATGTCTTGATGATTCAAGTCGTTCTTTTTGGATCAATGAGAAGTAGAGGTGCTGCGACAGAGTTTTTATGCTTGTAAAGATGGGACTATACATTATTTATATAGAAAATCTTAATATTGAATTTGTTTGATAAAAGGATGGAAAAAAAAAAATATCAGATCGATTGGTTAAATCACTCTGGCAAAATAAAATACAGAATAAAAAAACATTAAGAGACTAGTGTATCATTTTTTCTTAATATCTCATAAAAAAATCCTGTTAATATTAAAGGAGAGAAATTTTTGTTCAAATTACATTTTTTGCATTTAAGTTTTTTTGTTTGGGAGATATGGCTAAATATATAATTGATTGACTGGATTCCAGACATAGAAATAAAAATAAGGAAAAGATATGGAGAAAATGTTTAGAAAAGTTTTCAAATGAAAGTGTGTAGGTTATGTTCACAACAGTCACTTTTCTTAGGAATGCAGAGTAAATTTTGACTAAAAAACACTTTCTTCTACTTTGGTTAGATAATCAGTAAGTATTGTAAAGATAAAAGTGAAAACTAACAAACCTTGTTCTTAGAGTGCACCACTGCCAATTGAGCTCCAAATCTCCCATACTGTTCATTCATCACAAGCTCATACGTGGCCTTTTAAACAAAGGGAGAACATAAAGAGAGACTTGAGATGTGAGAGTATCAATTTTTTGGTTTGGCAAATTCAGATAAAACCTTTAAAATAAACAAAATGTTTGATCTTCTATTATGTTTTCTTGTTTTACAACACCAATTCTTGCCTCTGCATTTTTGGACAAAGAAAGAAATCATATTTTAACTGTACATAATGCAACATGCTAACTACACAAATGAAATTTTTACTTAATTCTCTTAAGAAAAACAATAAAATATGACAAATAGAAACTCAAAATAAGAGGCAGGAAGCTTGAAAATAGTAAATAAATATGCATCAAGTTTATAAGTAGTCTTTATCAATGAGCAGATCCCACCAAGGGAGCAGCAACTATTGTTTGGCTTAAGATCGAGTAATACCCCTAGCATTTTTTATGCCACGCAAGATTAGGCACGGTGGAGTTCTTCTGGGTGTTGTGGGGCCCTAAAACCTCCAATAAACAAACAAACAAGTTCTTCCTGGTTCCCGACACTGCTCAGGCGGTATGCAGGGATATGGATAGCAAAACAAAACAAGTTTATAAGTGTAGAAGAGCTCCAAATTTTGTCCAAGGGGATGGCAACTGGGCATTTGTTTCAGCATGTGTATGAGCATGTTAATATGCTACACATGTCAAACTACACACCACTACACTTATAAGCGCACACACATTGCTATCAGACAATTCTTCCAAATATGAATGAAAAATTAATAAAAACCATCTGAACTGGATCAAGTGGTAGGTCTGAAGGTTTGCGCTGCAGTACAATCACCAACTGAAGACAGAAAAAGAAACAAATCTAAAAAATCAAGCTCCCATACTTGGTACACAGCCCTACAGCCCTTTTTCTTTCTTCTTCAAATCCACATTGTGAAATCACACTTGGCATTTACCTTTTTACTGGGACAAGGTTCTACAGAATGGAAAATGCCACAGTTGCCAGTGGCGTCACCTTTGGGGAAATCTCTGCCACCCATAAACACATACACTGCTCCTTGTTGGCCTGAGGGCAGAATGACATTTTAAGATTTAGCACAAACGCTGGTATGCTGCTCTGTGGATGACTATCAATAAATATCCGGCCATTATTATAACTGCTCAAGAATAACAATGGTGGTGATGGTGATAATGATCATTTATTTCAATAGTCATCACACCCCTCTCAGTTGAATTTACTTTTGAATTTCTTTTTAAAGAGAGAAAAAAATCTTGCTTAACAGCCTGTGGCATTTTGAGCTATGATTGATATCCCACCTCCATGCAGTTCTTCTGTGAGGTCTTTTGTCCAGAGAGGAGACCCAATCACCAGGTCATCAAGACCATCCCTGTTCAAATCTGTGAACTGAGGAAATAGAAATAAAAAAACATCAACAAACAATAAAACAAAGCTTAGCCTGAAAGCTGCATGCTTAAAAAGTTTTTATCTCTGTATATAGAAGAATTAAATATATGATACCATGATATAGTAATTCTCTGTAACAATTTCATTCTCAATCAATCAAAATATATTTGTGTTAGACGCTACCACAATTACGATTAAATTAAGACTTGATGAAAGCAAACATTTCATAAAAAGAATGGGGAGGGGTGGATATATTATGAAATTGAGGTGAAAACCAAATAGAAATGACATAGCAAGATTAGATTATTTCTTCATGGGTTGCAGCAAATTTGGTCTTTTTTTTTAAAGGTTAAAGCTGATTTCACCCCATTTATAAATGAAATGAGTGAAAATGTACTTTTCTCAATTGTTGAGAGCTTGATGGCTTTTTCAACTGTTATGCTTATATCAGTACTTTCCATGCAACAAAATAGGAGGTATGGTTGAGTAATTGGAATATATCTTTCCTATAATTTTTTTTATACTCTTTATAATTATTAAAATGATTTAAATGTTGATCAGTTGTTCCTCCATCATTCTGTTAAGAGCTGTGTCAGAAACTTTTAAGTTTTGACACTTGCGTGAAAAGAAAATATTGTCTATTCACCTTCAGCTGAGCTCCAAATCGTCCAAACCTTCTGTTGCCATGAAAGTAGGCCATGGGGTACTGGTAGAAATTGGAAATGTTATACAGGTAGACAGAGCCCACTTGGAAAAACTCTATGGGAATGTGATCAATGTGCCCTCTTACACCTGTACAAAAAACCAAACGAAAGATGTCACACAGACTGTGGATGTAAATCAAATTTTTGGACAAGCGTATCAATCTCATATAAATGACCTCAATGAAGTGCACAGACTGTGGATGTAAATCAAATTTTTGGACAAGCGTATCAATCTCATATAAATGACCTCAATGAAGTGCTATTGTTCATGAAAAATTTGTATTAAATTAGAAAAATGTATCCTTCATAAGATATTTCAATAGACGTATGCTACATTTCAACCAGTCACTTGCATTTCCTGTAAAAATAGTGACACAGCAACATTTGAGTAAAACAGAGTGATACACCTCAGACACCCAATCGAAATGCAAAGTCATTTGATTCTTCAAGAAAAAAAATACATTTCAGAGCTCATAAAATTGATTGTATTTGGACAACACCATTATCATTTCTTTTGAATCAAACATTAAGCTTTCCATAAAAACACTAAATAATAACAGAGACTAAAGATTAGCTTGCTACGTCTCTTCATATCAACCCTTATCCTTTTTTTTTTGTTTTTTTGGTAAAATAAATTCATGCTGCACAAGTCAAACAAAGTCATGTCTTACTATTTCCTGTGCTAGAGATAGCCACAATGTTAGTGTAGTCATCGTAAGGCTTTCCCATGGCCACAGCACTGCCCATCATCTGGAACCTTTTGGCCCCTTCAAATACTCTGTACTGCTTCACCTGGGCACCCTCAGATTTGTAAATGAGCACTTTGCCGACAGCTTGGGTGTCTCTTGAGTCATAGGAGCAGTTGGAGCTACAGTCAATAAAGCAAAATAAATGGAATTTTTCAGAAAATGAGTAACAGCGAATCACTCTAAGCATCATCTAATATCTAAAAACCATCGATTATGGACTTCATAGAAAGGTTCAAAACTCACACAGGGCGTGGTTATGTAAAAATCACAAGGAAAGATAGTAATTTTCTTCACCTGCAGCCATGATTTTTGTGTATAATTGACATTCAAGTACCTAAAGAGAAATGTGAAAACCAAGCAAAATGGGAAACTAAAAAGACTCCTCCCCCTGCCCTCCCCACCTCCTTTCCCCACCTCTCCTTCATCACAAACAGCTCCATATTCTACCATCTGTATTGATATATTATTCCTCATTGTATTACCTCAAGGGGGAAGATAAAAGAAAAGGTGCTTACAGAATACACTTTCTGAAGTTGGGCTCCCCAACAGCCAAATACTGTTGGTTTTCAATGAATGATTTCACATTGACACTCTTGCCATACCAGCTGTAATTCTGAAAGATTAAAGAAAAAGGAGCAGAAGAACACTTGTACATTTTATAGTTTCATGTGAATCTCTTAACAAAATACTTCTGAATAATAATATTTCACAAGATGTAGGAGAAAAAAAGGAAGATAACAAAAGTTCACTGTAGAAGGTAAAAGAAAATTGGATTTATTTCAATAGTAAACAAAAAAAAAATCAATGGACATTTACTGACAGGCTGCTCAATAAAACTAAACAGCGTTTTGAGTCTAGAATAAAATTAAGTTCAACATTTTCTCTGCTTTCAAGAGACTTACCTGGGAACCAGTCATGATATCCTCAAAACCCATGATCTGAATCTGCAAGCCATGTTTTCCTGAAAGATTGCAGTTGTGGTACAGGCAAATAAACTATTTACCAAGAGCGAATTTTACATCTAAATATAAATAGGGATATTTCTACAGTCAACCCTGCTTGGGTATCAAGACATAATACATTTTACCCAACACTATAGGTAGCTATAGCCAAGGTTGAAACAACTCCTTTATTGTAAAATCTGTTGTCAGACATTCTCAAGTTGCAATGATTGAGGATAGATAAATAAAGAGTATAAAATCATGCTTCTTTAAAAAGTATAAATAATATTAATAAAAACTTGTAGAATTATACCTAAGATGAATTATACCTTGGTATTTTTTGTCAGCTTTCACCACACCAACAAGGCCTCTCTGATTGCCTCCACCAGGAGCAAAAGCAGAAGCCACAATAAGGTCGTGGTAAAGGTCAGAGTTTATGTCACCCGTTGCTAGGGTTGATCCAAGAGTACAGTATATTTCCTGAAGCAGAATGTAGTCATGAAAAACAAAGTTGAAAAATTAATCCTTCTCCTTTTATATTTGTTATTTCGCTCCACAAAACAAAAAAAAGAAACTTAATTGGAACTTTATTATGCAAATCAAACTTCAATATAAAAAAAAATTAGACACACCAAACAGACGTCTGGTTTCGAAAGAAAAAACCCAACCTATAAAACAACGTCCAGCCATTCCTTGAGAATAAAACCCACAAGCCTCACAGTTGCCGCCATCAAAAGCTGAGCACTCACCTTACAAGTAACTTCTCCCCTCAGAGAAAACTTGTTCTTTCCCAACACAGAGAAAATGTAGACCTTTCCCTGAAATATAAAAGGAACAAATAAAATAGATGATCAGTTTATGAAAGGGGTGTCAAAAAAATATCCTCCAAATCAAGTGGAAATTTTACATAAGTATGGTTGATGGTATTTTTATTCTTTTTGGTGGAATGATGCATTAGAGGTTAATGCTGACTATGCCACCTTAAAAAGATTTAGAAATTTATAATCAATAGCTTATTTGTATTATAAAGGACGAGGATTGCCTGCTTTAGTTGATGTAGTTGCACCAAAAAAAAAAAATTAAAAAATTCTGTGCTCTGCCTTTAAAAAATTTACATTGTACCTTCAAAAGAACATTGGCCAGGATCATTTTGTATCTTTTGTTGTTCAATTTGGTTCTATTCCTATATTTTGATTCTAAAAATCCCCCGCCAAAACTTATTGTTTAATTCTATCCACCTGAGTGATTGAATTAAACTGGATAATAACATCCAATCAGAAAACTATAAATATTTGTTGTCTGTATAGGATGCCTCTTGGCCTCCATAATATGAAAATCTTTCAGAGGTGATAAATTTGTACTGAAGAGATGACATTTCATATTAAAAATGAGTGAGCTTTATTTGCTTCATTTGCTTAATGGGAGCTTGATAAAACAAACTACACAAGTTCAACCATAATAGTGTCTAGGTGGAAAACAAGATGATAGAATAAGTAAAAAGGGAGAGCAGGTTCACGCCTCAAATACCAGAGAGATGATTCACAATGAACAACAAATATCATCCTTATCAACCCCACAGACAGATGGTTACGCTGACAAGAAACATCATATCATCAAAGAAAATAACTAATTGTTTATCCAAGAAAGGAAGACCCAGGGTCTTTAAATGCTGTTAAATCTAAAAAGAGTATTTATGTCTAGATTATGACACTGCTATTATAATGCACCAAAAGGTACGACATGCAGGATGACCACTGCAATGCAAATAAGACAGGATGTGACAGAAGATGGAAAATAGTGTGAAAACAAATATGAGAAACAGAAGCCCACCAGGGACTCCCACTAGCCATTTTAAAAAGTTAGTAATGGCACTTTGTTTGCATTGAAGCCTGTAAATTATTTGTAAATAAAAAAATAAGCGATTTAAAACTTACATTATATGTCAGATTCCCTGAGCCATAGCTGGGAGCTCCAATGGCAATGTCCATCGTTCCGTCTTTGTCAAAGTCAAATATCGCAAGAGATGAGCCAAACTGAGTGTGGGCCTAAATAATAAGAAGCCAAGACATAAAAATTTATTGTGAAGTTTTAAAAATTTGATGTAAGCATTATTTTAATAGTGCAGTGAGAATTCAAAATTCACCGACGTAAATCACCATTGTAGGAATTGACTGAAAGAAGAGACATTAAAGAAAAGTAAGCAAAAGCATAAACGGTCAGATCAAAACCTGCTTACAGTTAGACAAAATATTAATGATAATTAATTTACATACACTTTGCTCATTTTCCGGGCCAGGAATCCTCATGTCAGCAGCCTCATAGACATCAAGACGGGAAATATTGAGTCCAAAGTCTGTGCCTAAAATAAGGAGGAATGCCAAGTTTTCAATAAATCAAAGTCAAATCATACAAAATATTGCATATTCACGATTTCAGGATCATTCAAAAGGTCACAAGTTTGATATTATCTACTGATATTTTTCTACTTTACTTTTTTCATGATCAACTTAGGGAATTACTCATGATCCGTGTGAAATGATACTATTCAATAACTCAATTCAGACATTAAATGTTACTTGTGACATTTTTGACAGGACAAATCTGCAAATGAGGAAAACAAATTTTACACTGCTACTTTGCCTCACAAAAACCACCACCTTTATTCCAGTTCACGAGGATGCTGACTAAAAATCAGCATTGGTGCAGACATGAATGACCTTGTACTTTCAAACTTCCCTGCCATCTGTCTTGTTGATGATTTCTGTCTTTCACACAACTCTATTAAAAAGATATTCAATTACTTAAGTTATAAAGTTACAGTTCCTGGCTAATTCCTTTGCTGGGCGAGTAAATGAATGAGTGATCATAATTAGCAACACGAAGGCTTTAATAAGGGCAAAGTACAATTACAACTTACCATAGAGGATGAACACCATGCCATTCTGTTGACCAGAGGGAGAGTAGAAACCCGGGGCTCCAATGACGATGTCATTGTTGCCATCTTTGTCCAAATCACCCACAGCAAAGGCACTAAATAGATGATTTAAGTGCATTACCTTGTATCAGTAAATGCTAATCTTAATGGCTTGGAATTAGGAAAAAAAAAATTCAAATAAAATAATTATCTTGTTAAAATATTGAATAGGTACTATTTTCATAAGAATGATGTGATTTTTTTTACCATTCTAAAAACCTAAAATACCATTTACAAGCTTCCCCATCTCTTTTTAACCTCAATGGCAGTCAACATAAATCTTAATTTTTAAACAAGACGCAAAATATTCTAGATGAGACTTAAACTAAAATTTTCCTCCATGCAATTATCTATTAAATATACATCAATAACAACAAAATTATGCTTTATTAAACATGTAAAATAAAACAACAAAAAAAGAATGCATTGGCATTTCCATGGATAATTTGGTTGAAACCTAAATTAAGATAAAGAGAACTGTAGTTCTGAGGACATTTCTCCTTTCTGAGAAATTTCACTCACCTTCCCAGCCTTGCATACTTTGAAGAAATAGAGAGAACTGCATCAGGGTACTTCCTGTTTTTGCTGTTCTGTACTTCTTTTTTCCTTTTTTCTGATTCATAATGAAGTGATCTGAATTTTTCATCTGCAGTTTTTATCTTCTCCTGTTTGAAAAAAAAAACAACAACAACAATAAAACAAAACAACATAAGTCATGCCATATAAAGCACCCAATGTGTTTTCCTTAGATCATGTTTAACAGAGACTGAAAAATAATAAATTGCATTTTTTGGGGGTCTATCAGCCAAGATTGAAATTAAAAGGAGACTTTCTACCAGCAAGACAGTGGGGGAATAAAATTTAGATCTGCAAGGAAGCTCACTGGTTGTTTATGATTCATAGAAAAAAAATCTTTTGACAAATCTGAATTAAAACATCCTCCAGATAACCAAACCAACCTTGATTATTTTGGATGATATTATTATTACATGGTGGTCATGAATAATGAATGCACAAACTCAACATTCCCTTTCCTTCTTCATTCCACACATTATCAAACATCCATCTAGTAAAGAAATTAATGTAAATACCAAAAGTTTGGGTCCAGGTTTTAGGGTCATTCCTTTGTTGTTTCTGTTCACAAGCACATCAGAGAGGCTTGAGCCCATAAAGTCAGGTGTCTTGTACAGACCTTTCCCATTTGCAGTCTCTTTGGTGCCCTTTTGAAGGCCTATACCTTTCCATTTCTCACATCGAATATACAGTGGGTTGTGCGGCATGTGGCATTGTCTGCGGTAAGAAACAACAAAACTCATAATTTGGTAAAGACTTCATTTGACTTTTAAGGACAAGTGAGTCAAAAGGAACAATGAACAGATTAATGGCAAAATTTGTTTTATCCATAAAAATGTCTTTTTGTCAGATTTAAAAGATGACAAAGTTTGCTTTGTTTTATTTTTCAATAAAATACACTGAATTAATTACACTGAGCATTACTTTGAGTGATGCATCTTATGCAGTAGTAGTACAGAAATACGCTTCCATAAAATATGAGTATTTTTTTATTTTTTATTTCACACTGATGAATCCACTATTTTACTGAAAATTGTTGTTTGTTTGTTTATTGTTTATTGGAGGTTTTAGGGCCCCATGACACACAAGGATCATAGAGGAGCCCAGAGGAAAGTAAGATGATAGAGTCAGTTAAAAGAGGGAACAGATCAAACCACAAACAGCAGAGAGATGATTTACACAAAAAAATAAATATCATCTCTCAAAATACATATCGACACCAACGAGAGATAATTTACAATGACTAAAAATATCATCCCTCATAAAAAAAATAAGCAATGTCCATCACATATAACAGCATTATGTACAGAAAGGCCCAAGATCTTTAAACCCCCTTTGAATACAAAAGTACTCAGTACGTTTAACTTGTGACCCTGCAGTCATGGACCGAAAGGCATGAAATAAGGGATGAGCGTTGAGTTGAAAACAAGACAACAAAAACAGGATATCACAGAAAAGGGAGAAAAGTAAGATGATAGCTTCAGTGTAAAAGAAAAGAAACAGAAGTAGAAGAGCCCACCTGGGACTCCCACCAACCACCCACCGCTGTTGGAGGGCTTTCACCTCCTGCTGGTGCGCAGGGGACCTATTATATTCCCTGAGTCCCTACGGGGAAAATTGTCGTTAAATGGAGGGGCAATAACCATAAGCCTGCCTATCTGCAATCAGCAAATTGTTCAAAATGTATCAGCGTACAACAGAATGGAGAGACAGTCTCACTCACTCCTGCCCATGTTCAATGCCATAGGAGATTTGCTTCCAAATCCTCTTGGTCCAAACAGACATATCCTCAATGCCACCTACAAAATACTCGTACAAACTGTCCACAAGGAACGGACTCTTTCTTGCTGAAATGGGGAAATACTGTAACAAAAGAAAAAAATTCATACAATTCACAAAAGAAAATTGGGCAGTAGTCAGGTATTATTAATAATGAACAACCACAAGGAAAAATGTTGACACCCCCCCCCCCCCCCAGACACACACAAAACCCCCAAAAACATGAACAAAAACCCCACAAAGCAAACAACCCCATCCCCCCTTCAACTCCCAATGCCCAATCCCCAATGGCTAAGAAATAAATCAGGCAAAATTACAAACTGTGCAATGATAGCTCAGTGAATGCTATTTTATTTTATAAATACGCATTTATTTTTTTCATTTTATCCATAGAAACATAAAAAGTGAAAGGTATACCTTTTTAACGGCCAGTCTCTCACCAATCCTAAAAGTGAAAAAAAAAAGAAAAGATTAGTAAGATTACAGCACAATACAGAAAGAGTATCCAGCAAACAAAATTATAAGGTTCTAAATTATTATATATAATCCTCTGAAATTTAGAAATAAAAGTTGTAGTAATCAAGGTATGCCTTTAAGTTTTGTTTGTTTTCTACTGAAAATAAAACACCATCTGTAGTAAATCATGGATTTATCTTAAACTGAAAAGGGTTTTTCGGTTTTTGCATTTTGGTATCGTAAAAAGTCCAACCAAACAAATAAAGGTTTGTAATTTACAGCTGTAAATCTTTCAATAATTTAAAAACATCTGAATGTGATAATGAAATAATAGACCTAGACAGATAATCTAATCTACCCTGAGACTGTGTAGATACACCTAAGGAATCCCCATCAGTCCAGTGTATAAGCCACTGAGTTTTCAATTTGGAGGATCCCAAGTTCAAATCCTGTCCTAAAATGGAAAGAAGTTTTTAAGGCTCTTCCTCCTTCATCTATGGTTTTAAATCTAATAGGGTATTAATCCACAATTTATTTCTTTTTAAATTTGCCCCGCAAGGAAACACTCAGAAGCTAATCCAAGAGGGCGGGTGTGGAGAGATATACAAAGTCTTTTCTATGTATGGAAATTCTTATATGCTAAATAAAACAAATAAGGATATTTGAAAACTGACATGCTTTTAATCTTATGAAGCCTATTTAAAAGCTCAGAGCAAAGCAGCCTCTCTTTACCCAATAGTTTCTGAGTATAAACTATTCTCAGCCGAAGCACTACAATTGCAACAATTTTCTCTAAGGTTATAATACTTTCAAATAAATATCCATCTTTCTTATGATTTTTAAATCAATTCAGCGTTTAATTCATCTTGATTGGTGTTAAAAAGAGAATTAATTTAAAGTTGATGTAGTCACTATTCCTGGTCGCATCAAAATGTTTAAATCAAGATGAGTACAAAATATGAGAGAGTTCTCCCTGCTTACTTGGCGAGATACATCAGCTGGCTGCAAGTCTCAATCACTGTTTCGTTGATTTTGCTTTCCCCATACAACTCAAGGTAGATTTGTTTCAGGTCTGAGGTAGGCACCCACCTGAAGTGTAGAAGGGACAACAAATGCTGATTTGACTTAGTGGTACTCCATTTCTTTGACATGGAAGCCACAAGTTAAGAGACTAGCAACGTTTACAAAGAAGTCAGCGCAAAATTTAAAAAATCAACTTACCACTCTCCAACAACATCACTGTAAGTCAAATTCAACTGGAATAAATTTAACACATCACCCCCTGAAATAAAAAATTGAAACAATAAATAGTCTGTTTTTCTCAAAATTACGTCTTCCACCACACTGTAAACTTAGCAGATTTCAAACACATTTGCTAACCTATGCTTTTAGACTTTCCTTCCAAGCTTTCAAAATCCGAGGAAAGAAAGCTACTGAGGTTATTTAAATGTCACATTAATTACAATATTGATAAAAAAATCAATGAAAATGAATAGCAAATAGTATAGACACAGTGCCGAGGTGAGTCAAAGAGAGAAAGGAAAAAAACAGGAAGATGTCGGAGGAGGGAATCGAACCCAGGACCTGCCACGGCACCGATTTGCCTGGCCACTGCCAGAACAGCGGGCCTACCAACTGAGCCATCTATTACCAGTGCCTGCTCCTCTTTTCTTCATTTGCTAAAAAAATCAATGCAATCAGTACAAAAGTAAAGGTGAAACTTAACTCATGTGTCACGTTTAAGTCTTGCATTAATAAAGAACATAAGATGATAATCTTAGTTAAGAGATGACCCATAAAGGATACTTCAATCACATCCAAGAAAAAGTGAAAGTCAACAGAAGCAAAAAAACCCCACAAAAACTTCTTTAAAGAACAAAATTGTCACTTATGAATTCAAGTACCCAAGTCTCCGTCTGTGTGAGCTGCTGGATAATCATTGTGGTAGTTGGTCTAGAAGGAAAATAATAACACCATATTGCAGTCAAGAGCACAAAATAATTCAACATCTACACAATTATGTGTATGATGATTCTTATAGTTTTAGATAGAAAGCAAGTAAAAACTTATGATTCATTCTTTGGATAATACTTCTTTGTTGGATGATAACAATGTTAACATGAAGAATGAGGAAGTCACAAAAATATGAAAGTTAGTACAAATCACAGATTATTACTTTATAATCAGTCAAAATAATACTGTGAATCTACATATAAAATTTGTCTTCCAAACGTGTGTGCTACAGAAAATGATTTTTGCATTAACTTTTTAAGTTTTGATACTTTCAATGCATTTAATTTTCAGATAAGTTGTTATTGTAATGATCATGAAGACTTCTATGAAACAACAAAAAGAAAGTGAAATCCTGGAGAGAAACATCGAGAAGTATTTAACTTATAAGCCAGCCACACACCTTAGCCATTGTGCTGAGAAAGCCTTGTGGAATGCCTAAGGAGTGCCATGAAATGTCAGCCACAGAATGAGAAACTACTCCCATCACAAAGGCTACCAACTTTTGCACATGCTAGATCACAAGGTGAAAAGAAGGAGAAAACAAAACAAATCTCAAAAACCCTTAATGTTGATACAAATTTTCTTTGTTTTGACATAATTCTTTACGCAAATGTAAAAATGGCTTTTATATGCCTCTTGTATCAAGTCAATAACATACTCATAGTGTTTTACAATGACATTTTGATTTTTAAAGGAAAACCTAAACACTAAAAATGAAAGTTTACATACCATATCCCATGGTTTTGGGTAATGTTTCCTGATGTAATTGACGGTGGCATTGAGAAAGGGCGTCCAGTGGGTGTCTTCAGAGACATTATGGTAAAGACCTGGAAGAAAAAAATAATTACAGCGACTATATTAGCTCCAAAATCTTAAGAAAGACTATATTTAGAAAACAAAACTTATAACCTCAAAAGAGGGCTGTCAAAGATGTTTATTTTAGTTTTATGATCAGATAATAAATAAATAATAAATATAACATTTATATAGTGCTTATCCACGGTAATCACCATGCTCTAAGCGCTTTACAATACCATATCCCTGGCAGACAACCAGCATGGAACACATGACGAGACAAGCAGCCTGTTAGGCGCTTTATAATATTTCATACAAAGACAAGATTGTCTGATCAACAACCAGGGGGACCTCCGAGCTTTACATCCATCTCTGATAGGTAAAGTGCCTTACCCAAGGGCACAACATCAATGGCCAGAGGCTAAACATGGGGCAGCCGATCTGGGAAGTGACCCTACGTGTCACCACTCCAAACACTGGCCATGATCGTGATTGCTTGACTCTCGCATGTAGCAAGTTCTGTTAACCACTGAGCCATTGACGCCACTCTCTCTGAGGGTGCTGGCAAAATTCTTTCTTGTCAAGTACATGACACAACAATTAGCACTTATTCAAAGTCTAAAAATTAATAATGCCATCCTCGGGGTGATATCAATGCTCATAGCTCATCTGATATTTAATCAATTTGTTTTCTGATTTTCATAAAAAATAAAAAGATGCTTTTATTGAGTAGCAAACAAACAGGTGCACCCCCCTCCCCCCACTTCCAACAAAAAAAAAAAAGAAACATTGAAACACATGTCTGATTTGATCATTTTATCAATATTTTAGATAGATCGATATGAAGAATAGAGGAGCTGGCACTACAAGTAGATGAAAATAAACAGAAAAGTAGTATGGACACAGTTACAAGATGAGTCAAAGCCATAGAAAGAAAGGAAAAAATAGGAAATCGTTAGAGGAGGGAATTCAACCCAGGCCTACCAACAGAGCCATCAGCCACTCAAAGGTGAATGGCGTGGCAGGTTCTGAGTTCGATTCCCTCCTCTGAACTGTTTTTTCCTCCCTTTCGATGGCTATGACTTACCTCAGAACTGTGCCTACACTATTTTCTGTCTATTTTCAGATAGACAGATAGAAATATAGACAACACTACAATTGTCAATAAGCTTGAAACAGCACTGTCTGAGTAACTCTCTAATTCTAAGAAAGCAGTGCTAAGTGTTATACGCCAAAACCTTGCACTCTGCCTGAGTTCCCTCACTTTGATTCATTACTACCCCTGATCTTTTTGGGAGCCAGCCAGACTGCTCAGACAATTGGAAATATATATATATACGAGGGGAGTTCAATATGTCCTTAGAATGACAATGATAGAACAAACCCACAGACTTGAAATTTGGCACACTTACATTTATTTCTCTACATAGTCACCCAGCTG